>JAADXI010000829.1:0-14342 GCA_023337615.1 Pythium brachiatum | reverse complement strand
GCATCTCCTCGCGTGACGAGCCCGCCAGCGCCGTCGCCAGTAAGCTTTTGATCACTTCACGGGTCTCGTGCACTCGCTGCGGCGACGCATTTGTGTGGTAAACATCTTCGTCCTGTGCTCGAGACAGCGAGAGAAGCGTACGAAGCAGGAACGTGATGGAGCTTGCACCGAGCGAGATGTCATACTCCACAATGATCTGGCAGGTCTGGTACAGACGCTCAGCATCCACAGCCACGGGTGTGTTGTCTTCGTAGTCGGCATCTTCGATCTCGACCGAGCAGCCCGCCAGGAAAATCACGAGCTCATCGTCATCTAAATCGTTGTCTTCGCTCTCTTCGATCAACGTCTTGAACATCTCCAGCACTTCGTGTGGTGGCGAGATGGAGCAGAACACGCCCAGCGCCGCCTGTGCACTCTCCTTGGGCTGCGTCTCGAGACAGTTGATCAGGAAATCACGCAAACGCGGCTGCAGGTGCGGCGCCATCTCTGTCACGGCCAGGAAAAACGACTGCACGAACTCGGGCGAGATCTCGTGGGTCTCAAACGCGTCTTCGTGGCGGTCGAGGCGTTGGAAAATATCTTCCAGATCGTCAGACGACTCACACAACGCGACGTACTCTTCGATACTAGGCATCCAGATCGCGTTGTCGCGCACCTCCGACACGTCCATGATCTTGCGGGCCAACTCCGCTGGGGTCTTGAACGACGTCCAGCTCGAGAAATCAATGTTCTTCTTCTTCTGTTTGCGGCCAAACTTGGAAAACGCAAACAGCCGAGCGACGGCCTCCGCCAGCTCTTCCATCGCCTCACGCCCACTGCCTCCAATCACCTCTTCTTCCTCATCGTGGGCGAGATTGTGCACGTGGTGGATCAGCGCACGCGTCGTGAAGCCCGTGACCATCGACTGGCTATCGGCCATCTTGTCGCACCAGCGCATGAACTGGTGGTGGTTCTTGCGGCGCGCGTACAGCTCCAGCATCAACGAGTACGTCATGGCCCCGAAGCGCTGGATGCCCATCTGAGTCTTGGCCTCGCGAATGATCTTCTCCGCCATCACGTCGTCCCAGTCGCTCACTGCTCGTCGCAGCACCGCGTTCAAAACCCACCAGCTAGGCAACTGCTCCTCGATGTTGCGGCGTTCGTGGAGGTATTTGAGCTGCAGGAAATCCGTCCACACTTGTTCTGTTGGCACGTGGGTCGCCGCCTCGATCAACTTGGCAGCAACGTGTGGACGAAGACGGCCATGCTGCTTGACCACTTGCTTGTACAGCTTCTCAAGCCGCTCCGTGTCGTCACCCGCGATCGCAGCTTCGATGGCGGCATCCCACGTCAATGGAAACTGCGCGAGCTTGTCTTTGTCAATATCTTCCGTCCACATGTGGTCGAACAGCATCAGTGCGTGGCGCCACTGGCCCTTGCGGATGTACGCCTGCATCGCCTCGGCGTACACGTACAGGTTCGGCAGCAGTCCTCGCACCTTCATGCTCGTGAACACGTTCAGCATGTCGTCATTGTTCTCGAGCTGGCCATGGGCCGTGGCGACACAAGAAAGGATACGCGTGTCGTGGTCGAGCTGCTCGCGCAACGGATCGTCTTGGGATACTGCCTTGTCGATCACATCGAAGCGGTCGATCACAATCAGCCACTCCTGCGCGCGGCTTGGCACCAACAAAAACGCGTGCACGAGATCGGGACTCATCGGCAGTTCCATCTCCTCAAACTCCTCGAAATATTGCAGCGAAGTGTCGACGTCGCGCCCGCAACTGTTGATCACAGCCGCATACGACACCGTGTCGGGTCGCACGCCCCGCTGCCGCATCGTCCCCATAAGCAGCTCGGCCTTGTTCAGTCCGGAGGTCGCGCCGTACGCGCGCAGTGCCTGGTTGTACACCTCCAGCGAGATCTCCATTCCGTTGTCGTGCATCTCGTCTACCAGCTGCTCCGTGTCGTTTGTGAACTGGTTCGACGGCGCGGCCACGGGCAACGTACGGGCCTTCGTCAGCTGCGCGACCAGTACACGTCCAGTGTGCCACTTGCCCTGACGCGCACTCATGTTAATAAGCTCTTCATACGTCGCCTTGGGGACTTCAATCTGCCGCTGCGCGAGTTGGTCGCGGAAAAACAGCGCGTGGTCCAGCACGTTGTGTTCGATGGCCATGCCCAGCAGACCTTCCATCACGTCGCGCACTTCGTCCGCCTCGAGCATCGAGAACTCGCGCAGAAACTCCTGCAGCAGTCGCTTGGTCGCCGTCAGTTCGCCGCTCACGAGACACGTCTCAATGACCTGGAGATGGATATCCGCCGACGCCTCGAGCCCGTCGTTGCGCATGGCTTCTAGCAACTGCTTGCCCTGCATCCACTTCTTCGCTGTGTGGCACGCGCGCACAGCGTTCTCGTAGATCTCCACGGACGGATGCATGATATCCACAGCTTCGCGCATCTGGTCGATCACGTCATGGGCAGTTTGCCAGTCGCCCGTTGCCGCACACGCCTCGGCCGTGAGCTCCAGCGTCATGGGCGACGGCGCCACGCCCGCGCGACGCAGGCAGTTGTACACGTCCACGACGAACGCGTGGTCCTCCATGGCGTCGGCCACCATGCTCATCACCGCGGCCTCCTGGCCCGACATATCGGCGTACACGTGGTGCTCCATCATGGAGGAGACGATGGCTTTCGCGGTAGCCGCGGCGTCGCTCTCGCTCGACGGCTTCATCAGAAACTGCTTGAGCGTCTCAAAGTCCTGTGCAGGTACAGGCGTCTTCTTTGCGGCTTCCTTGCGTACGCTGGGTGCGCGTGAGCTCGAGGCAAAGCCTCGCTGGGACGAGATAACACGTGGTAGAAGTGGCGATGTTGCGGAGGCTACAGAGCCATTCGGAGCACGCGAATCGAACGAAGACACGCACAGAGAACGGCGCCATATGATAGAGGAGGTTGCGTGGCGAGCGAAGCGCTGGGGAAGCCGATGGGCGCGCGCGAGCAACGGTGAACAACGCTTCATTTTCACTGAGTTGGCGACGATGCGAATCCTCACCGACCAGCTCACCACCGCAATTTGAACTGATGGGCCACAGGTTGCCACGGGTTACGGCTACGGTTACGTTTCGGGCCAGGGGTACAATCCGTCCTTTCTCGAGCAAAACGAAGCCAAGCTAATTCTCACGTGGGTTACAAAAAGCACAGTGTAACGGTTACACTGTGCTTTGTGGGTTACACGGTAACCCAGCTCCAATTGGCGGGAAGCAGTTCATTTTGAAGCGAATATTGGCGCGCGCCGTGCATCGCGTGTGTCTCTGTGTGCGTCGGCGAGCCGATCGATGCGACTGGAGCGAGCGCCACAGCACGAACGCGCATGAACCGAACGTCGCGATGCCTCGAGTACGGCGGCGTGGACCCCAAGTGGGAGGCACGCGAGCTGCGCGCGTTCTCCGCGAACGGCGCCATCCGCCCGGCCACGGCGGTCAGCAACTACCTGCTCGGACGGCTCCTTGAGGAGGATCTGCACGTGAGTTGTAAGCCCATGCTGCCGGCGAATGTACAGGAGATGAACGGCTCGATGCTACAAGGCGCGTGTCTGCTGCAGGTGCGGAAACCACTTCTGTAAATGGAATTGGCGTGATCTCATTCTCGGTTATGGATTCGTAGGTGGTGGATATCGTGAACATTGGGGCGAACTACGAGAGCCGCACGGAGGAAACCAAAGGACCGACACGCACGCTGAAGCTGTGTCTAACGGACGGCCATCAGACGGTGTCTGGGTTCGAGTTCAAGTGGCTGCCTATGCTGAGTGTGAAGACTCCACGAGGAACCAAGGTGCGTCGGCAGTGACGGACACGGGAGGAAGCTGCATTTGACTCATTTTTGTATGGTTTTGGCTGTAGGTCGTTGTGCAGAACGTCGCAGTGCGTCATGGCATGCTGATGCTGACGCCGGAGACGTGTTCCGTCGTCGGAGCGAGTGGAAATGATGCGCTGGATGTCGCGAAGCTGCAATCCAATCTACAAGAGACTCCAGCAGGCAGACCCGCAGGAGCCTACTCCGCAGCGATCATGGCGGCAGGTGCAGAGCTCAATTCTTCCAGTGGCAGGATAGAAGACAAGCCAAAACGAGAACCAAGCAACGACAGACCAAGTCGCGCGGTACCAGTTCCCCCGCCGGCTTCGTCCCGGCCGAATCCGGCAGCTAGTACCAGTGCGTCCGTTGGTCTTCACCAACCACCATCACGACCGCAAGCGTTGTATCCTCGCCATGACCAACGGATAGAAAGCAATCCTGAAGCAGTGCCCACAGCAGCTCACGCGTTTTCTCCACAACGAGTCAAGCCTGAGCTACGCGTGTTCTCTCCTCCGCAAGTCAAACCTGAAGTTGTGAATCCACCCGTCTTCGTGGACATATCATCTGATGAAGATGCTGCCAGTGATATCACCGATCCCATGGTCGAGCATTTGTTTTACTCGCCCAACACGCCACGGATAAAGCCTGAAATGCAGACGAATCGACCGAGCTCTGCATCGCGGAAGCGCCCTCACCCAGAGTCCGGTCGAGTATCTTGCGCTCCGTCTCCACCGCCTATCGTTCCAGGAATCCAGCACGACATCGTTGATATGACTGCTAGTCCAGCAGCCATGAACACAGATCCGTTCCAGATCGAGACGGCGTTTAACCTGCTCACCTCGATGTCGATCGTGAAGCCGGAGGAGCCTCGTACTCCTATCGACATCACGTCTCCATTTCTCTACTTCAACTCGAGAGTGACAGCACTCAATGCCAAGCCCATGCAAGTCGGCTCCATCCTCACGATCCGCGGCTTCATGAAGTCCGTCGCCGGCTTCCAGTTCAACACGGGCGTGTTCAACCTGCGTGTGCTGATAGAAGACGGCACCGCCACACAGGAAGTCCAAGTGGACCCTGTACTAGTCGAAGCGCTGATGGGCGCGTCCTGCACGGAGTTCTTACAAGCCATGAAGCGCACGCCAGCCGTGGCCCACCGACTCGCTGCCAAGATGCAGGTGACTCTCATGACCATGCAGGGCATCATGCAGCTGCGGCTGGACACCGCGCCGGACAAGTGGACGCTGCTGCAGTGCCGTGCGTACACCACACAAGAAGCCCACGCACTGCTGGCACGCGTCCGACGCAGCTAAAGCCATAACCCACTCATACAATGGAAACTATCCAACGCCGTTGCCATGTGCCCGATAGAGTTCACATCGTCCGACACGAGATCCAAGCACCAATCTTCCATGAAAAGCGTCCTCCTGACGGTTACACTGCCCACTAAAACGTTGTGCTGCACAAGCTGCACAACTTGCGCAGCTTCTCCACTCATCAGCTCCATTGCAGCGCCACACGGGTGCGACAACCATGGCTGCTGGGCACAGGACCCAGCAATGCTTGCAGTGGTAATGGACTCGCCGCTACGGTACTCTCCATTCAGCGTCATCTCAATTTTTATCAGGAGGAAGCCGCCAACCCAAATGGCCTGTGTCCTTTTCCCGTAATCGTGACTCACGTTGAACGGACTCCGTTGAACGGAGTTTACGCCGTGGCTGGTTGGAAGACACTGACGTGGCACTCACGAATCGTAGTCCGGGACTCCGTTGCAATGCTGAATGGACTTGATTATATTGTGCCTCCGGTGACACTATTGGTTGACGCCAACAGCACGGAGCCCTCTAGCCAATCAAATCACGAAAAAGTGCCTACGTGGCGTTCTCGGGTGTGTTGCTTCGCTAATCATTGGCTTCTAGTATCTGTCGGACGGCCATCTATTTCAGCATCTTATGTTATCTCAGGGGTATTGTCTCACAAATACCGGGTCCATCGACCTCACATAGGTTCAATCAGTCAGCACAAGTAGCCAGCACATTATTTGATAGAGGTCTCCTTCACTGAAGATCACCACCGTCGCCGCCCAGCCACTGCGTCAGCGTCCCTCCGCCGCTGAAGGATCGTCCCGCCGTTTGAACATGTCGGTCTAACCGCAACAACATCAGAGCCGCTTTCCAACATCAAAGCCGCTTGCCGACGGTAATCACTCACTTTGCAATTCACTCGCAAACCACCAAGCCCCACTACCACCAAGTCAAAATGGCCAAGATCGCTATCGTCTACTACTCCACCTACGGCCACGTTGCCCAGCTCGCCGAGTCCATCAAGGAGGGAGCTGAGAAGGTCGAGGGCGCTGAGGTGACCATCTACCAGATCGCCGAGACCCTCTCGGAGGACGTGCTCTCCAAGATGTACGCCGCCCCTAAGAAGGAGCACCCAGTCGCCACCCCAGAGATCCTCAAGGAGGCCGACGGTATCCTCTTCGGTTTCCCAACGCGTTTCGGCTCGTTCCCAGCGCAGGTCAAGGCGTTCTTCGACTCGTGCGGTGGCCTCTGGGCTGCTGGTGCCCTCGTCGGCAAGCCAGCGGGTATCTTCTTCAGCACGGGCACCCAGGGCGGCGGCCAGGAGACCACGGCGTTCACCACGCTCACGTTCCTTGCCCACCAGGGTCTCACCTACGTGCCGCTCGGCTACCGTTCGCCACTCCTCTTCAACATGGACGAGGTCCACGGCGGCAGCGCCTGGGGTACGGGTACCCTCGCCGGTGGCGACGGCTCGCGCCAGCCATCGAAGCTGGAGCTCGACGTCGCCCAGGTCCAGGGTGAGAGCTTTGCCGTCATCGCCAAGAAGCTGTCGGCTTAGATTGTGCCCCACACCACTGCGTCTCTTGCTGAGCAAACCGTCGAATGATTAAAGCATGGAACTGATGCAGTGGTCGCCGCTGGCTGGCTTCGTACCCGCGGTGGCGTCCGCGCACAACTCCTCGTATTATACCCTAACTAAAAAGAATAGAGTCGTGTTTTGCTCATCAAAACTGTTGGTGTTTGCTGTGGATAACCGTACATTATGCACGGAAATGCCGTTTATATTCATGCGACTCTTCCTCACACACAGCGGTGGTTTTACGTCTCGGTGGGTCGTCGGTTAGACTCCGCCCTTGGGTCCAGAAATTCGAGCGAAAGAGAGAGAGGAGTTGGCGACAAGAACTCGCCCCCTTGCTTTCTCTGGCTTTGGTTGGGCTACCGGTACTCGCGATACTGTACTGCAACTGAGCCGAGTTATCTCTGCAGGTTAGACTTCGTCGTTCAAGTCGTCCTACGCGCATTGAAAAAGAGAGTTTAGCTGGAGAAATGAACACGCGCAATGGAGAATTTAGGTACAAAACACTCAATATCATTCTCCACAAAATACGGACTTCACAACTACACTCGTTGGATCTCGTTCAACAGAAAGACGCAGACAACTCGACCAGAGGCTCTAACCTCGCAGCGCACGGTACGGCTTAGGGGCTGGTGCAGGGCCAGGAGCTGGAGCAGGAGCGGGGGCAGGAGCCGGGTCGCTGGACGTGGTAGTCGTCGTCGTTGTTTCTGGACCAGGCATCGTGTTGGTGACCGTGGTCGTGCCTGGGGGGGCGTTGCTGTTGGTCACCGTCGTGGAGCCTGGACTCACTTCGTTCTTGACCGTCGTGGAGCCAGGGTTCACCTGGTTGTTGACGCTCACAGAAGGTGGGGACACGTTGTTGCTGACGCTGACCGACGGTGGCTGGACTTCGTTCTTCACGTTGATGGAAGGAGGGCTCACGTTGTTGTTCACGTTGACTGATGGTGGGTTGAGCTGGTTGTTCACGCTGATCGACGGCGAGCTCATTTCGTTTTTGATGTTGATCGACGGTGGCGACATCGCGTTGTTGATGTTGACGGAAGGAGGAGTCATGGCGTTGTTGATGTTGACTGAAGGAGGAGTCATGGCGTTGTTCACGTTGACTGAAGGCGGGCTCATGGCGTTGTTCACGTTCACGTTTGGAGGCGACTGCGCGTTGTTCACGTTCACGGAAGGCGGCTTGAGCAGGTTCGACAAGCTGAACGACGGCGGCGAGCCCGCGTTGTTCACGTTGGTCGATGGGAGGCTCAGTGGGGTCGTGTTGATGAGTGGCGCTGTCACGCTGCCCACGCTTGGCATCTTCACGGGCATGGACGGTAAGCTGAACGGCGACAACCCGCCGCCACCGCCGTAGCCACCGCGGCCGCCCATGGGCTTCATCATACCCATGAGGTGGCCAAAAGTCTGCTGCTCGGCCGTGGTTTGACCTGAAAGCACTGCAAGGCTGGCGAGCGCGAGGATGAGCGACGTCTTGACCATGGTTGTTATGGTAGTTATGCTGGTGAGAAGGTAACTTGAGCAATGACATCGGCGGGCGGCCAGTGCCTGGGAGCTTTTTCCGATGCAGCAGAGGCGAGCGCGGTGGTTGCCTTTGTCAAGCCACTAATTGCGAGAAAGCCGGAGGGGTCACAGGCCTTTGATTCTGATACATCGAACCATTTGGTGTGGTACCAGAAGGAAGATCGCGTGGTGATCCGACATGGCTACACTCATATACCGTACTCGCTCACACACGACATCTGATGGCTGTAAGCGCTGGTTCGGATCAGGCGTTTCGCTTGAATAGCTACGCTTTTGCCTACCATACAAGGATCACCAGCATATGCAAAGGCTTTTGTGGGGCTTATAGAGGGTCACGCGTCCGTTCGAGGCGTTCGATCAGCGTGAGAAAGAGCAGCACAAGTTCCTGGAGCTTGCTGCTACTCCGAAGTATTACGTGTCTTTACCAAGACAACTCAGCACGGATTTCTTCTGATGTCCTCCTGGCTCAGAGATCCTGAGAGGTACTGAAGTACTAATTGCTCCAAGTTGATCAGAGATGCTCGGTGATTTTAGATGCAACAAGCGATTGACATTAAGGTCTCATAAACGACACTACAGCCTCTACAGTGGTAACAGCAACATGATTCTTGGTCGAATACCTTCCGTGGGTACTCTTCACAAACAGTGCGACGTGTCTAAGCACGAAGGCTGCGGTAGGCCTTGCCTCCAGCCGGGGCCGGTGCCGGGGCTGGTGCAGGCGCTGGCACGGGAGCTGGGGCCGGGCCTGGAACAGGGGCCGACGCAGGGTCCGCTGGCGGGTCACTGACGGTCGAGGTCGTCGGCGACGTGTCTGGCATCGTGTTCGTCGTCGTGGAGCTCGAGCCAGGAACGGTGTTGGTGATCGTCGACGTGCCTGGCGCGCTGGCCGTGTTTGTGATCGTCGACGTGCCTGGGGAGCCGGCCGTGTTTGTGATGGTCGACGTGCCCGGGCTCACACTGTTCTGGACGTTCACTGATGGCGAGCCGACCGAGTTTGTGAACGTGTACGACGGCGCACCGGCGTTGTTGTTCACGTTCACGGACGGCGTGCCGACGCTGTTGCTCACACTCACTGACGGGCTACCGACGTTGTTGTTGACGTTGACCGAAGGAGGCGAGACGTTGTTGTTCACATTGACCGACGACGGGTTGAGCTGGTTGTTAACGTTGACCGACGGCGCGCCAGCGTTGTTGTTGACGTTGACCGACGGCGCAGCGGCGTTGTTGTTCACGTTCACGGACGGGGAGCTCGCTTGGTTGTTGACATTGACCGACGGAGGCGAGACGTTGTTGTTGAGGTTCACGGAAGGGGAACCGGCCTGGTTGTTCACGTTGACGTTCGGTGAACCGGCCTGGTTGTTCACGTTGACGTTAGATGGTGAGACGTTGTTATTCACACCGATGGACGAAGGCGAGAGGTTGTTGTTGACGCCGATGGACGATGGCAGCACGTTGTTGTTGACGCCGATCGTCGACGGAGCGCTCACGGTGCCGATGCTGGACGGGCTAGAGCCACCAATCAACGACGACAAAGACGGGCTGCCGAATCCCATGGACATCGGCGAGCTGCCGCCGTAGCCGCCGCCACCGCCCATGCCCTTGAGAAGTCCCATGCCCAGGAGGCCGAACGTCTGCTGCTCAGCGCTCACGTGGCTGAGACTGGCAGACAACACGGAGAGGCACGCGAATGCAGCGAAGAAGGCGGGCTTGAACATGTTGAATGCTTGGAGAAAGGTAGGAGAGGGGAGGCACAGCCGATGCAAGAAGACTTGGTCTGGTGGTGATGCGTCTTGGGAGAGGCGAATTGGAGAATGAGAACTATGTCGGATGCCGGCCGAGGAGAAGCTGTCCAGCTCACGAGTCGTGGCTGAGAGAGCCGGGAGCTATGCGAGAAAGCCTGCGCGTCCACGAGCTGATGGAGAGGGGCGGCCGGTCATCTTGGTCATCTCGCAGACGCCTGGCAACTTCTACGTCTCACTTGGTCTCAGAACTCTTCCCACAGGAGCTCCACTAAGTCGGTATCAGCCACTTGGGTGAGCGCATCGCTGGGCCACATCTATTGATCCGGATGCTATTCCAAAGGCGTTATTTGTGCTGATCCAGCTGGTGACCGAGGACGAGGACTTTACATGATGGAGTTGCAGCTCCGAGCCTCGACACAGACAACTTCCTTCCTTCGAATAAAGGAGTGTCGTGTTCTCGCCAACCAAGCAGCTACAGTACTGTGCTTCCAGGTACAGTAACTTAGCGAAAGCCGAAAGCAGCGAATTGTGGGATCCATCCACAGTGGAAGGTCTCCTGGTCTCCTGTGCAGAGGTTCTGTTCTGGACATCACATCCCCAGGTGGGATCTGAAGATCCATCTTCTCAAGTGGGAGATGTCACTAGTGCCAGTTGCCCCTCATCTGTGTGACATGGCTACATTCCGTGGAGTCGTCTGGTTGCCTTTCTCACAGCTGACAGCCTGCGTCGTGAAGGAGTGCACTGACCACTGCGGAGCTGCCGGAGGAAGACGTTACATTTGGGATCTCCTTACACGCTTTGTGTACTACGTGGTATTGAAATCCCGGTTGGTCGTATCGGATACGGGCGGCTGTGATTGCTTGTTATTCCTCCACACAGGATATGCCTGTGTTTTCGCTGCACGTGAATAGGGAACTTGTACAAGGTCCAGCCTCGCCAGGGCCGTAGCCCACTGGCTCCTGGATTCACAGGATGAAGATAGTGAGCCATGTGAATAATGGTGGAGACTGAGCTGCAGCACCCATCACGGGCCTATTCGACGTCGCCCACCCTGGATAACCCCGCAGCAACTTGCACCATGGCCAAGCCGTCGCTCGCCTGCGCGCCTGCTGCACTTCTCGTTGTCTCCACGCAGCCAAATGCCGCCATGGCTGAGAAAATGACCTCATGATTCCCATGCTCGGACTTGACGCTCTTTTGCTCGGCCTGCCGTCGTTCGGAAGCTCAGTGCCGTCCATGGTGGGCAAAGTCATGAGCGGTCTCCCCTATACTAGTATGACGAACTCCATACCTCCCCCGACAAGTGTGAACACGGCCTCCTATCAACGTCAACAACAACCAGGCACTGCCGTCGTTCAACTTCATTAGCAACCTGTCGCCGCCCAATGTGAACGTGAACCCCAAGCAATATGAACGTGAACAACAACATGAACGGCCCCAACGTCAACGAGAACAACGCCGTGACACCCGCGTCTGTGGACGTGGACAACGCCATGGGCCGTCCATCCGTCAATGTGAACAACGATATGGCGCCACCATCGGCGATCGTGAAGAACGCGATGTCCCTACCGAGTGTGAATAGTATCAACAATGCCGTGAACCCTCCCCTCCGTCTGTGAACGTCACAACCCGGGATCCACGACCGTCACGAACTCGAACAACCGTGTTCAGTAAACAACGAAGGCAGTGCTGTCTCCGATGGAATCGTAACAACAGTAGACTTAAACGACTAGCAAATCAAGTGGATCGGTGTGGTATTTGGAGAAAACAGATTAGACAAAACGAGCTCTACAGTCTACAGGCGTAGCCTACAGAGCAAAGACGATGCCACTTGCGATGGAGGGCAACATCTAAGCCGACAGCTTCTTGGCGACGCCCGCGAAGCTCTCGCCCTGGACCTTGGCGACGTCGAGCTCCAGCTTCGATGGCTGGCGCGAGCCGTCGGCACCAGCGAGAGTGCCCGTGCCCCATGGCGAGCCGCCGTGGACCTCATCCAGGTTGAAGATGAGAGGCGAGCGGTAGCCGAGCGGCACGTAGGTGAGACCCTGGTGCGCGAGGAACGTGATGGCGGTGAAGGCCGTGGTCTCCTGGCCGCCGCCCTGGGTGCCCGTGCTGAAGAAGAAGCCCGCTGGCTTACCAACAAGCGCACCGGTGGCCCAGAGACCGCCCGTGGAGTCGAAGTACGCCTTGATCTGCGCAGGGAACGAGCCGAAACGCGTTGGGAAACCGAACAGGATGCCGTCGGCCTCCTTCAGGGTCTCTGGCGTGGCGATCGGGTAGTCCTTCTTCGGCGCGGCGTGGAGCAAGCCCAGCACGTCCTCCGAGAGGGTCTCAGGCACCTGGTAGATGGTAGCCTCGACGCCCGCGACCTTCTCCACGCCCTCCTTGATGGCCTCGGCGAGCTGCACGATGTGGCCGTAGGTGGAGTAGTAGATGATCGCGATCTTGGTCATGGTGACAGAGTGGTGGCTTGGTGGGGGATTGCTGGTGAATTGCAGAATGACTCTTCTCGTCCTGCATGACGCTGATTCAGCGCCGCTGATCAAGCGTCGCTCCTTTGCTTCTACAATAGTCTGGTCTGGGAAGAAGTCGTCAGCGTCCAAAGTTCCTCGATCTTCCCAAAGAGATGCGATCGCGTGGGTAATCCTCCCGGTCAAGTTCCATGACGTGGCCAATGCATAAACCTCCAATACCCAATATGAGACCAATATCTCTTGGTATCAGAGGGCTTACTCGAGCTGATTTCATGTTGAAGTACTCATATCCCCTAATAAACGATAGCTGTAGCCAAATTGCCTTTGATATCCTTGTTTACATGTTCCTCGCCACGCTGAGTGGATCCTGTGATCTGATTGGCTCTTGGCACCCAAGCCGATGACGTCACCGTGACTCGCCCGTGGTACAAGCTGTGTTGAAGTTGGCGTCAGTTGAAAGTCTCTAGTACTTCAGTACATCCATTTACGGCATCTTACAAATACGGATCTACGACACGGTATCTACGGCACGCATCTACAGTTAAGCTCAACACGAAGGTCCTTCACGCTTGGCCCTCGACTCGCAATCGGCGCTGCGGCTGCTCATCGGCACTTGGTTCTTGGGCGTCCTTGAAGCCGAGCGATGTCTCGGACCCTTTAAACGTGGAGTCGTTGCTGATAACGTTCTCGTTAGGCGTGACGCTGCCCACCGGGGGAGTGTCGCTGTCGCCCGCGACCTGGTTCGTGTTTCCACCACCTCCTCCACCCATGAGACTGGCGAGTCCACCGCCACCAGCACCACCTCCCAGCCCCTTCATCAGGCTGCCCAGGCCGGCTCCACCGCCAGCACCTCCGAGTCCTGACATGAGACTGCTGAGTCCGCCCAGGCCGCCAGCGCCACCGCCAGTACCCCCACCGCTGCCGCCGAGACCCTTCATGAGGCTACTGAGACCGGCCATGCCTCCACCGCTGCCACCGCCGAGGCCAGACATGAGGCTGCTCAGGCCCCCGCTCCCACCGAGTCCCGACATGAGACTGCTCAGACCGCCTGCGCCTCCGCCGGCACCTCCCAATCCCGACATGAGGCTGCTTAAGCCACCCGCCCCGTCACCGCCGCCGAGACCTGACTGAGCTGAGCACGTATTGTCACCGAGTGTGGCTAGGAGAGCCACTAGGAGGATCGAGTAGCGAGAAGACATGGTCGTCGAGTGGATGTTTTGTTGCGAGGAAGTCGTGTGTCGATTGATGGGGGAGATTGGATAATGGAAGGAGTGTGGGGCTGCTCACATGAGAGCGGTCTGCATGAGCAGCTTTTGGATCTCGCTTCGCATCTAAAAGCTAACGCTTCCACCCGATCTTTTTGATCAGGATTGCAGCCTTTCTCATTAACTGCTGACGTCGATTCCTCTACGCACGGAAGCAAACTTGTGGAGGGGACGCTGGACCCGAGGATCTGTCCTCAGATCACTTCACTACCTGTAGCCATTTGTTGAGTGGGGAGCGTCTGATCGTTGAACAGTTGGATCAACACACGGCACCCAGTTGAACTTCTTCAGGATGGCTTACCCACAAGATAAAACTCAATTCAGTCCGTCGATTCAGACGCTTTGGGTCGTCTCTACGTACACCAGAGGAAAGTACGATGACAAAACGCGTTTTGGCCGTCAGTATACAATTCAAAATGGCCGACAGTATTCAAAACAACCTCGGCTCCGCAGGCCGCAGGCCGAGGATTAGGGTTGACACACACTCCTTTGGCTACCAAATCGAGCTCCAGCTCGATTTGGCTATACAAACTCTCTTGGCTCCGCAGCCGCAGGCGAGGACTAGGGTTTATACACTAGGGTCAGGGTTTAAGGGATCAGGGGTGTTCCAAAATGTGTATACTGGTGTCCTT
>JAADXI010000828.1:0-14349 GCA_023337615.1 Pythium brachiatum | reverse complement strand
GGTCTCTGAGATCGTGGATAGAGAGGATGTGGATGTGGGTGGTATGATATTGTACTGCTGGTTAAATAACTAGGGCGGGGTGGCTTCTATCGTCTATGGTAGGCCTGGCGCTTCGATCGCACCATTCTTCTTTGTGAGCGTCTTCACTGCTTGCGTGGCGTGAGCTTGAACATGCGTGAGCGCAGCGCGACCATCGCCAGCAGCTGCTCGCGGTGCTTGGCGCGCGCCACCTCCCGCACCACGTGCACTTGCAGGCGTCGCAGGTGCGCCGCCACAGCGAGACGCAGTGCGTGGACGCGTTCGAGCTGCGCGATCAGCCCCAGCTCCTCGTCGCGCTCGTCCAGCAGCTCTTCCTGCTCGTCCTGCTTGCGCTGCACAAGATCGTGGTCGCTATCGTTGGCGCGGAGCTCGATCAGCTCGTCTTCGATGTCCTCAAGGTACACGTCGATCTCTTCGAGCCGCGCCTGCGCCTCTTGCAGCTCGGCTTTGGCCGTGGCGAGCTCCTCCAGTGCGCACTGCATCTGTCTGTGGACCAGCGCGCGCTGCTTCTGCAGCAGGAGCTGCTGGCGCGTGAGGGCCGTGGCGATGGCTTCCAGTTCCGGGGCGGTCGGGCGGCGGGCCATTGTGCCTTGGGTGGGTGGTGGAAGGGAAGGAGACGTGCGGGGATGGCTTCGACTTGGCAGGTGAGCTCATGAAAGCACATGACAAGTCGTCGTTGTCGTTGCAGAACTAACAGGAGGAGGAGCAAGCTGTCTTGTATTGAGGGTAGAATCATCCGCCCGATGGAGAGAGAGAGAGAGAGATCACTGAGCCGCCGCCGCAATACAGAACACTCATCAGGATCACAGAAAGGAACGCGCATCTCATATGGCGCGCGCTGATTGGCTGCTGCGACTGTGACCTTTTGAGAGATGGATGCACTTGGAGCTGGTCCGAATTCACAGTCAGGCTTCTCTGGACGCATGGCCATCCCAGACTATTCATATCAGTGCAATTGCCTAAAGTTACTGAAAGAATGGGCCGAAGCCTCGTCGTGGATGCCGCAGCCTCGGCGGCCGTAGTGTCGCGTGCGTGTGATGTATCAGCCTATTGCAGCCTCGTATCTCGCGTGGGTTACGCACGATGCAAACACACCCACATTGAAGGTTTTAACCGTGTGGGTACAGCTGCGCATGTTAACTTATTGTAGTTGTTTCGCAAATCTAGGCGTCCCTTTTGTCTAGTTTTGTCTAGTTTTGTCCAGTTGTCTGGGTCTATTCTCGCCAGATGCAACTCCAAGACAGACCCATGTAGACTGTATGGGTCTGTCTTGGAGTCGCATCTGGCGTATGATACAGTGCCACAGCACACAGTATCCAGTAGTAGTAAGAAGTACCCGGTAGACTGGGGGTGTCGAAAGTCAAGACAAAAAAATCCAACGGATATTTTCACCAACTGACCACAGATAGAAAATGTCAGCAAGTCAGAAGACAACAAACAGCCTCTATAACCTGATATGGCTTTGTAGCCACACGCATGAGTCACGGCGGTCTCAGCAGCGAGCTGCTATTGCTCTGTTGGTGACTCGCTTGCACTGCAAGTTGCAGGTGGTGCCGCCGGCTGCCTCGTGATCAGAACCAGTGTGGCGTGTGTGACGACGAACGATCAGGGTGGGTCAGTCTGATCCTGTGGGGACGCTGGTGTCTTACGAGGAGCTCAGGTGACTGGCTCAGCATCTGCCGTGATATTATCACGGCAGATGCTGCAAGTTGCTGCTGTCTGAACTGCACATAAGGCCGAGTGTTGGGTCCGCCCCCCTCCTCACGAATTGGACCTCGCAAACAAACTGATTTGGTTAATATAGCATCATGTACTGTACCTTACTAGCTCACTGCAGCAGTCAAAGGTCCATGCGTCGCCAGCAAAGTTGTCTCCGCCGCCTGCGAAGTCGCTTCCTCCTACCGCCCATCAACGAGCCGGCCATCAAGCCAGCCGCGAATCCACCAAGTGCCCCTAACGCCGCTGAAGTAGTGGTGTTGTCGTTGATGTTTTCGTGGTGAGGAGGCGAGTAACTCGCGAGTATCAACAACTGTTGTTGATGGATCCGTATGTATACTGCGGACCAGACGCGCTCAAATCGGACGGCCGCCTGAAGCAGCACTCGCGGATGCAGTAGATCACGTAACGTTAGAAGAACATGCAAACCCCCACGATGATGTACACAGCCATGGCCATCGGGACCCGTGGTGAGTCGTGGTCGTCGTGGTCGTCGTGGTCGTCGTGGTCGTCGTGGTCGTCATCACGGACACGCCGCCAGGTTGACGTCAGCGGCAGCTACTAGTACTGGCTGTGGAGACCACGCACTCGGCGTCTTGCGGACAGCAGCACGGCACTCCCGACAGAAGAGCGAGACAGAACTGGCCTGGAGTGCTCCTACGCGTGGTTACACACGCCGCTATCCCTGCAGAGTCCACAGCCTGCTGCATCCGCAGAGAGCGTAGCGTCCGTGATCTCTACGACCGGACGAGGAGCTTGGCCTCGATCTCAGGCAGGTTTGTTGAAAAGGATGACCTGTATAAGCTGAGTCTCCTCCTTTGTTTGTTCTGTCTGTTTATTCTCCTGTAAATGTATATCCCTTCTTAATGTATGAACTCAGTCTGCATCAGAAGCCCGGGTGAGAGATCTCGCCGACTGGACTGGATGAATCCCAGCGCTTTGTCAACAATGTTCACAGCCTGAATGAGCTGGAACCGGAAGCACACTACAGTTCTGTCAGCCTGACTTCGCGGCCGAGTGCTGGTTAATGAGAGAAAAGGTCAAGAATGAGCAACGCAACCTGAGCATTGAGCAGGCCTGGCCCACAGCACTCTCAACTCAGACGGATTACTCCGTACGCCTGTCCTTCCGATAATAGTACTTCAGACCAGAAGAATTCTCGACGTTATCAGCTACGAGTCGCCTCCAAAATCCCCGCCATCGTCGCCTCCTCCGCCCGTGTCTCCGCTGAACTCGTACCCACCAGAGCCACCGCCGAAGTACGACGTCGTGGTCGTCGTGGTCGTTGTCTCTGGTCGACTGTGTCCACCGCCAAACATTGGACCTGCCAACATACCAGTCGCGAGTCCTGCAACAGCACCCACTGCACCAGCCGCGAACGCGTTGCCGGAGCTGTTGTCACGCGGTGGCTCTGCTCTCATAGGCGCAGCGTAGGGCGCGTACGGGTCGTAGGATTGAGCAGCATACGGAGACGCTGGTGGCGCGGATGGGTAGTAAGCGGGCTGGGTGTTCTGGGTCGCTCCGTACTGCTGCGTGGGGTACACAGTCTGGGGCTGGTAGGGGTACGCGGTCTCTGGCGGGTTACGATTCCGAGCAGCGCAGACACAGCACAGTACGCACAGGAGCATGGCGAACAGCGGAAACAGCTCCATGGATTTGATGCCGCTGGTCGTGGTGGTCGTGGTCGTCGACGAGGAATGCGGCAGTTGGTTGGTCGTGACGCGGCGGCAGCGGCAGTTGTAGGCGTTGGAGACCACGCACTGCGCGTTTTGCGGGCAGCAGCAGGGCGCTCCGGACACTAGCGTGAGGCAGAACTGGCCGCGCGTGCCCTTGAACGCGTGGTCGCACAGCCCTGTTTGCTGGCAGAGCCCGCAGCCAGACGTCGCGGCAGACAGCGTGGATTCCGTGACGTCCAACGTTGATACCATAGCGTCAGGCTGGTCACGTTGTAGGTGTGTAGCAGTTGAAGGGGGGCCGGCCGACATGCAGAACGTAGTGGCGACGCCCAGTAGGGCCAGCAGAGCGAGCGCAGCGGCGGCGCGCGCGAGGCGGCGAGTCATTTTCGAATGGTGTGGTGATTGGGTTGTGAGCTTGAAAGACGAAGAGCTCCAATATAAAATAATTGGGGATGTAGACACACATCTACCATGAATTGCAAAAATCTATGTGCTGTTGAGTCGATGATCCTTTGTCCTGGTCCTCCTTGTGCAGGCATTCAAGTGGCTCATGGGAGTGTTGGGCGAGAAGCGGTCGGTGATCTACGTATTGGGGGAGCGAAAACGTGATCTTGTGACTGAAGTAGCTGCTCAACTCACGATCCTACATTAGAGAGGCGAGGCCGACTGACCTGTCCTATGTCCAGGACGTTTCCGGGCGGAAGCGCATCCCCTGCGAGCTTCAGTTCTGTACCGTAGTGAGGCTGGGTCCTCTCGATGACAGCAGCGCCGTAGACGTTCGCAGAACATTCGTGGTGCGTCGGCGTCTCGTTTGCTAGTAGTCAGCGGAGTCGCGTTGACAGGTCACGGCACGGGACTCCCGTGACGGGAGGCGTCGCATTGAATTCACCTTGTTCTCTAGATAGGATTCGGTTGTAAACCTACTGTTCGACGCAAGCCCTTAGTCGACTGAATGCATCATGGTGCGCTCTCTGATGCTACACTCTGACGGCAGAAGGTGAATCAACTTGTATGAAGCCGTGAGCGAGATGCGAGATGCGAGATGCGAGATGCGAGATGCGAGAAGCACTCGAGCTTTTGTTGATCTAAAGAGAAATACAAGGAGCCAAGCCAAACAATCGTAGAAGCAACGCCAGTGTCCCCCAGCACCGGAAGTTTCTGGCTGGGTGTGTTCGTACTCTTTCAACAAACAGCGACAGTACTTGCCTGCACGGTGATCGAAGGGTCAGGGGGAGGGTCGTCGTCGAACACGGTGGAGTTCTTCGCAAATCCCTCTTTGCAATGGGGAGCCACGATCCGTACAGACAACGACGGAATTGAAGGCACGGTTAACACAACTTTTGTGTGGGAAAATATTTTAGGATGCACAGGTCCATACAAACACTCATACAAAATCAAAGTACAACTCTTTTTGTGCCTTCTTTTCTGCCGTGCCTTAAATTCCGTCGTTGTACCGTGCAGTCCCGTCGGGAGCGAACACAACTAGGTTCATCACATCGAGGCGTTTTCGTTGCCAGGCTGACGCGTGAATTGGGTTGGGAACTGCTGCGAGCAGTCGCAATGGGGGGTCTCAGAGTTAACGAATCGGCTCATTTTTCGGCCTCATTTTTCAACAAAAGATGAGGCCGAAAAATGCCTCTCGACACCGATTTCTTGAGCTCATTTCTTGGAGGCTCTCATTTTTCAAAGACCCGTCTAAATACATTAGCCAATATTACACAGGATATCAGAAACCAGAGGTCTTGCTACAGCTCGGCGCCAAAAGCAACCGCAGTGTCAGGGGAAACGATGGACACCTCTCAGCCTACGTCAACGCTGCGCGGAATTTGGTGCCGCGGCAGCAACCGCATACGTTGTGAAGAACCGCAGAGGTCGTGCGGTGGCTAGTCTGCGTGGTGATCTCGCGTCTACGTTGCTGCTGTTGCTTCGCGAGGACTTGTGGAGCGGCAAAATCCCAGCGATATGAAATGTGAGAGGAGGAGGGGGAAGGAGTTGGGATGGCTGACATCTGCTTCCTCCAACAAACGATCGCTTCGAAAAATTTGTTGGCGGCCTCATTTTTCGCCAGTTAAAACTCGGAGACCCCCTAATGCATCTTCAACATCAGACTTTAAGATCGGACGGTCTGGATTGGCTGCTTCAGACCAATCAGAACGCCCTTCGTATTGTACGAGCAGCTCCTCACAATGAGTTGCGACTGATCGCCCACGCCGAAGATCAGCAGATCAGCAGATGGTTAACTTCAATGTCAATCCATCCCTGGGTTCAGTGAGTCGGCTCAGCGGCTCCGGGAGCTGCGCTGCAGCTTGCGTCGGCGGCACAGTGTCTACCAGTGTTTGCACGGCAAAGAGTTCAATCCGGCCTGTATCAGAGTGCCAGTCAAAGCACTTCTGCTGACGCTGAGTCTTAGCGTGAGGGGGTCTGTGAATGCGAATCCACTCCGCCAGAGCGAACACCCCCGTCTCGTACTACAGTAGGTACAGCAACACTCGCCGAGCTGCCACCCCCACAGCTCACGTTGCGGCCGTTTCGCCCACTTCCGTGGAAGACTCTGTCCCGTCGTTTCAGCTCCCCCCCCTAGTCTCTTCCACTCGCGTTCTTCCTGCTCTTCCTTTCTCTTCAGCGTGTGGTTCTCGCTCTCTGTCATCATTTTAACTGCTTCAACTCTCTCTTCATTCGCTGATGAGGAGGCACCGCGACGCTTCCCAGCTCAAGTCGTTCGCTTCTGCTCACAACAGCGAAGCGCGGAGAAGACCAGTCGGAAAGCTCACGCGCGGGCGGTCGCCTCCACTTCACTTCAACCGGTAGCCAGTTGCCAATTCGCTCCCAAGCCTCCCCCCTCCCAACGCGACGACTAACTTTAGGAAATCGTCGGTCACCATGACGCTCGCTGATGGGAACGCCGCCGCTCTCCACCGCGTGCGGACGCCGCTCACGCCTGCAACTGTGCGGGAGGCGGCTCCGCTGGGCATCGACACCTCACTCATCGCGTCCACGCTGCTGCTGCTGCAGGAGGCCGAGCATGATACGCCTCGCCACACGTGGCCTCGTCGCCGCCAGTCGCCGACCGTGCGCCGCACGCGTTCCCAGTCGCCGTCCAGACGCTCGCCCAAGCTACGCCACACTAACGGGCGGCTCCACGCTGGTGCGGACGTAGGAGATGCAGCACAAGACGCAGAGGGCATACGCAATAGAGAGTCAAGTGGGCTGCGACTGGCCGAGCAAGAGGCCGAGCTGCTGCTCAGCGAGTTGGTGCTGGCGGATTCCACGTCTGTACGCCGTCTGCGCCGTCAGAGCCGCTCATTTCCCCCGCCAACGGCAGAGGATCTGGCCATGTTCCCAGCGCGGAACGACGTGCGTCGCTCGATCTCGTGTGTTGGCTACGGTGCGACCAACCAGCAAGAAGGAGAGGACGAGAGTGAGGACTCCCCACCGGACCAGCAGTTGCCTGCACGCACGCCATGCCGCTTGAAGATCTTCTACCGAGACGAGGCGCTGCGCGAAAGCTACGCCAAGAACACGCGCCGCATGATCGAGAACGCCAAGCGCCTGCATCAGCCAGCGGCGTCGGATCCGTCGGGAGATCCGTCAGCAACCGCAGAGGCAACAGCTGCAAGTGCGGAGACGCTCAACAACCAGCAGCGGTTCGCGTTGAAGGCGCTCAAGTACCGCAACCTACTGGACCGCATGCACGAGATCGACGAGTCGCGCCTAAACGACCCGAGCTTTGACGTGCTCGAGTGTCTCGGCGTCGAGTGGTGCAAAGTGTGACGAGGTTTCTAGTAGAAGCCTATGTCCCAGTCGAGTCTATTATGCATTGCTATCAACTCCTTCACCAAAACGTAAAATATAGAAACAACCGAACTTACAGAAGTCAAAATTGTGGCTTGCGGTTGCCTTTCTTCTATGAAAATCCGCTGTGAAAAGTCGCGATCTTTGGGATCGTGTGGCCTGTGACGGCCATTCACCCTTTTGATCTCCAGCTTCCCATTGTCCCATTGTCCCATCGTCCTACCTGATCACCTATCTACTATCATGAAGCTCTTCCGCCCGCTGCTCTCGCTGCTAGTTGTCGCCCACTGCTGCGTGCTACTGGCCTCCACTGCAGAAGCCTCTGCCCCTACCACTACTACCAGCACGACGCCTCTTGTGGCCAAGGAGGAGCCGGTCTGGGGACGAATCTACCTGCGTCGCGGCCTCGCTCCGATCCAGTACTTCCGCGACCGCTACGGCGGGCCGCTGGCCCAGCGCGAGGTCTCGTTCTACTTCCCCAAGCACGTTGAGGACCGACTAGGCTGTGAGCTGCTTCCACCAGCCGAGCAAGATGCGATCCGCGTGTCGAATGGCTCTGTGGTACTGGTCCTGGACCGTGGCGTGTGCTCGTTTGAGACCAAGTCGCGCAACGCTGAGCTCATGGGAGCCGCAGCACTGGTCGTTGTGAACGAGGACGAGTCGGCGAAGGCCCCAGTGGCGCTGGCTGAGCGAGGCGAGATCGAGATCGCAACAGTGATGATCCGCAAATCGGCAGGCGACATGTTGCGGTTTGTTGCTCAGGGCCAGCGTGAGGTGCGAGGGCGACTGGTGCCAGTGGTGTGCCAGCGAAAGCCGTATGTGTGCAAGTCCCGCACAGAGGAAGAAGCCCAGTACGTGAGCGACAAGCCGGCGCGCAGTGGCGTTGTGGTGGTCCAAGCCACCAACGCGACGGTCGGCGATTTCTTAGCGGCAACGTACGGAAGTGTGTTGCCTGAGGAGCTCTTGACGCTTACACCAGGGCTGGCTCCGATTGAAGGCTGTGAAGTGGACAGCGAGACGATGCAGCTCACCGACAAGGTGGCGCTGTTCGCTACCAACAGCGAGTGCTCCAGCCTGCAGCGAGTGTCCAGCGCACAGCTCGCGGGCGCGTCGGCGGTGCTGATCGCGGTGGGCGAGCGGCCGTCGGACATGCAGCATCCCAGTGTGGAGCACAACTGGCATGGGTACAACATCACGATCCCCTCAGTGGCGGTCTCTAGTACCACGATGAGTAAACTAGCGGAGCTAGTGGAGCAGGAGGATGCCACGCAGATCCTGTTGGGAGTGCGCAACAGCATCGCGGATGCGTGGGAGAATGTGCGTCGTCTGTCCGAGAAGACGGCGTGGCCCACGCGCAAAGACCGCAAGGAGAAGGTCGTGCAGAAGGTGCTCAGCTCCTACGCGCTGGACAACAGCCAGTTGCTGGAGCTCAAGCACAACTACCTCAGCGTCGCTGGTGGATCGGGAAGTGCGTGGGACCGCATGGTCGCGCTGCCTGACTCGGAAGAGGAAGAGGAAGAGGAAGAAGAGGAAGATGAAGAGATCACGGAGGTGAGCGTCAGCGCGGAAGGGGTCTAGTTGCTTCAGATCCTGTAAACCCTGTGAACAACATTCCAGATTACCTTTCTTTATTGGCCGTGGCTTGTCTACTGGCTTCTTCACTGCACTGTGTACTGCTGCCTACAGGCCGATGTAGTAGGAGCGTCCGTTCGGGTTGTGGATCGGAGCCACCGCGCCCGTGTTGCTGTTGTGGATGGACCACTCGTACCAAACCTTGTGCGTGGACACCATGCGCCAGAAGCTCACACGCAGCTCGTCGTTCTGGGCGACACGCAGCGGCTCACGCAGTGGGAAGTAGATGGGGAACCAACTGAACATGCCGTCCGAGTGGGTCTCGGGCAAGATGCTCAGCGTCACGTCATCGTACAGCACAGCGTCAAAGTAGCCAGCAAAGCCGTGGACGACGGCGCTCGTCTTGGCGTGGAACACCATCTCCAAGAAGCGCCGGTTGTCGATGGGCTTGGCTTGGAACTTGGGATGGTCAAACGTGAAGCACGGCTGCGGCTCGGCGATCGTGAAGATGTTGTGGAGACGCACGACGTACGGCGTCTCAAAGTGCTTGAGCGCGTCGTGGGCCTTGACTTCGTTCCACAGCTTGCTCGACATGATCGGCGCCACAAACGACGTGTACTTGCTCGGGATACTGATGCCGTCTTCCTTGAGGAAAGACTGCGCGCCGTCGAGACACTCAGGCGAGAGCTCGTTGTCGCCAAACGAACCCAGCAGCTCACTGACCATGATGTCGGCCTTCTCACTGGCCTTCCAGTGGCGCATGTCGCTCGCGATGATGGTCACGTTGTCCCACTTCTCCGAGATCTTGAGGTTGCGTAGCGTGATGACGGCGTTCGGGTTCTTCTCCACCGCGTACGTGCGCGTCATTCGGTTCGCTGCCACAGCCGCACGCAATGCACAGCGTACGATCGGTCCACGGCCAGCTCCGACGACCATCACGACCGACTCTTTGTCTTCCGGCGTCGCCAGCAGCGCCTTGGTGATGGCCTTCTCGTACTGGTCGTACTTGAAGTTGTCCTGTTCAAACGTCTCGTACGTCTGGCTCTCGAGGTTGTCCATCAGCGGCTGGAGCGGCGCCTGCAAGTAGTCGAGGTACGGCGCTTCGAACAACGCCTTGGTGTCCAGCGGCGCCTTCTTGCTGTACAGGTAGTGCAGGTACTGCACGTACGGCAGCAGCTTACCCTGGTGGCGCGGCTTGCCCTTGAGGTAGTACTGAATGTTGAACCGGAAGAGATCCAGGAAGAACCGCTGGTGGCTCTGCGACAGCGTCGGGTACCCGCGGCGGTTCGTAAGGAACACGTCCGTGGGCACGATCACGGCCTTGATGGGCTCGCCCAGCCAGCGCTGGAGCTCGTCGCTCGACGGCAAGTCGGCCGTGATCTCCAGCGCCACGCTCACCTTTGGATGGTACTCGCACGCCGACCGCAGCGCGTTCCACGCCTCCCATGGACTGGCCTCCTCGCGGCCTTTCTCGCTGTCAGTGTCCTCCTCAATGTCAGCAGCTCCGGCCGTCGGTGGCGCGCGGTAAGTCAGTGGCACGCGCACCCAGAACTGCAGATACTGGGCCTGCGTGGCGCACTGGTTGAGCACGCGCGCGTAGTTGGCGCAGTGGCGCGCGGGCGTGGGCAGCAGCACGGACGGCACCGACAGGTGCGTGGCCCACGCGATCTCCTGCTTGAACACCTTCTCCGATGCGAGCCGCACGCGCGGACACGCGGCGTCTGGGCGGATCCACTTGGAGATGTTGCCCGTGACCGACGACGTCCAGCCGCGCGAGTCTAGCACGAGATCCGAGCCTGGGCAGAAGTATACAGGTCAAAGGCGAATCAAATAGAATGGATGAACAGATCCACTAACGTACGCGACTGCGGGCCTTCGCGCGCGTCCGAGACGCCGTTATCGTCGCGTTTGAAGCTACACAGTTGCAAACAATATAGAGTCAGATACACAGCGTAAGCCAGCGATGCAGCGATGCGGTGGGTCGCACCGTGGATGGAACAGCGGCGCAATGACGGCGTTCATCTTCTCTTCGTAGACCTGTTGGTGACAATAATATCCACGCACAGAAGCGAGCGTCACTACGCTGAGACGCGCGCGAGCAGCCGCACATAGCACAGCGCACGCACCTGGTCCAGCGTGGCCGGCAGGTCGTGGGAGAAGGACGTCTCCCAGCCCACGAAGATCCGCTCGGCGCTCATGATATCGAGCGTCGTGATAATCAATGGCGGGACTTGGGAGACCCTGGAAGCACACCCGTACCCACTATTTGGTACACTGTACCACCAATGTTGTATTTAGGGGTAGGAGTGTTGGTCACATGCCGCCAGATTCGCAAAGTCGAAGACGCTGAGCAGCAGGAAGAGACTGAGAATCACGTTGCTGTCGGCGACGCTGGCCAAGTTCGACAAGAGCCGCACGTATGGGCTGGACAAGAGCTCCTTCGGCTTCCTCTCGGGTGCGTACACGCAGGCGGAAGGCACGGCGTTCCTGGTGCTGGGCTACTTGCCGTTCATGTGGACGCTGCGCAGCCGCGCGCTGCAGTGGCTCGGCGTCGACGCGCACCACGAGATCTACTGCACGCTCATGCTGCTCACGCTCACGACGGTCCGCGACACGCTCATTGGACTGCTGTTCTCGCTCTACTCGACCTTCGTGGTGGAGGCGCGTCACGGCTTCAACAAGCAGACGCTGTCGCTGTTCTTCATGGACAAGCTCAAAGGCCTCGGGCTCTTTGTGGTTATCGGCTACCCCGTCATCGCGGCGCTGATCTTCGTGATCCGCTGGGGCGGAGTGCTCTTCTACTTGTACGTCTGGGGTTTCCTGCTCGCGTTCTCGCTCGTTGAAGTACTTTAGTGACAGTGTAATACTCAGCTACTCTAAAGCACCACATATCTCTGTGGCCAGTGCGTGCCATCTTTCGCACCAAAGCCAAGATGCGATGATCTTACCGACACTGAGCTCTACTAGACGCCATGGATGACCTGAGTAAACGTCAAAAACAGTGACGATTTTCACAATAACAGAGAAGGATTTCATCCCTCCCCTCATTTTAGTGACGTGTGTTTTGGCTTGGAGCGAGAGCCCATGCGTAGGGGGGGTAGGGTACCCCCCGGAGCATGATCGATTGCGACTCAAACTGTCCAGAATTCATAGTCTTTATATCGATCGCCCCGCAGCGAAGCGGAGGGCGCGATCTCCCGAGTGCGCTAGCGCAGCGAAGCGGAGCGGGCGCGAGTGCATCTTCGTCGGAGCGATAGCTCCGAAGCGGTCACTAAAGTTGTCGCCTCTCCGTGGGCCCTACCCCTAATGAATTGGATTGGTCAGTAGTGATGGTTTTCTCTGTTTGCCGACATCCTTCTCTGTTTCCCATGTTTCATCTACTTTTTTGGCGTTTTGTCGGATGACCTTGGGAGAGCGACATATGAGTCGAGGTGACACATTGGAGGACGATGGGCAAAGTTAGCGTGAGTGCGTGAGCAGTGGAGGGCAGTCAAGATAGAGAGAATCGTTGGAACTAAGCAAATTTCAGTGCAACACGGTACAGCATTTGCAACCATCACCGCCGTAGAGTGGTGCCACCAAGACGCTCTACGTGTTCTCCCAACATAATTAGATTAGCTGCGGCGTTCACAGTGACCGACTGCAACATGGTCAGTACATCCAGACGGCTTTGGACTGAAACCCACGCCTGAATGGCAGCTCGATGTGCACGAGCCGCAGTCTGGTGGGGCTATGCCAACGGGACTGGGTAGAATCAAACCTGCAGATAGCGTGGCGTCATAAATAGGAGTCATTAAAGATAGATCTAATATGTATGTTCGCTTGGTCATGAGAGTGACAAGACGTCGCACAGCACGGAAAGAAAACGCTGCTATTAGGACCGGAAAATCTCGCGGGAGGGCTCAGGAAACAACTCGGAGACGTGATGTGAGAGCTAATGTTGGCCTGATATGTAATACGGAATACGCATGTGACGGAAATGGACACTGAACCTGTGGAGCAGAGCCGCAGACGCTCGGGAAATATAGGGTCACACGAAGTCCAACAACACACATGCGACCAGGTGCAAGCAGCGGAGGAGAATAACTGGGAATCTGAGTGGCTGGAGAGCGCCGGAACATGCCGTATGTTATGCGGAGGAGTGCTATTGTGAATGAGTATGTGCAAGTATGAGAGGTAAATTCACACAGGCTTGGGATAAGTAGATCATAAGGCTATGGGCAAAAGGGATTCGTGCATAGCAAGTTGGATACCAATACGTCGAGATAGGGGAGACTAAATAAGAAACCCTGCACAGACATGGCCTTAGCCGGAAATATCAGAGACCGGAGGACCCAGGTAGACATGGAGACATAGGGAGATAGAGAGCGGGCTCGAGACTTTACAGTGGCCATCAATGAGGTCTGCATCAAGCCATGTGTTGCCTTAGATCAACCAGACTGTGAACCCAAAAAGGGGTGGCGACTGGTAGTCTTTCTTCCTATTACGGTACTTGTAGCTAGAGTGGTGGCTGGAGTCCTCGCCGGCACAGCCGCTCTCGTGACAGTGAGCCCAGATGATGTTACGCGAATGTTACTCGAATGTACACGTATCAATCTCATTGAGCCGGTGTGATGTGGTATTTGGTGAGTATTCTTCAGTAGAGGTGAGGTTATGTTGCAGCAGAGTTAAGTTGCAGTTGCACTCCAAACAGACAGACAGACAGACAGACACACATCCAAGTTTCCGCCCCCTTCATTTTTCATTCGAGAAACGAATTGCTTGTCCACCTGAGGGTGGAGGAGGCGTTTTTCAAAAAGAAAACTCAATCTAAAAGAGCTGACACAGATCTCTGTGGCCCGTTGCGGCGTCACGGAACACTATATAAAAGAATACGACCTTCTGATTGTATGGCTTCCAGCTATGTGTTTATTGAGGTATATCGACGCAGATTCACACGGAAAGAGCAGCCGTCATTTCCTCATGGTATCCATTCCTAGAGGATTGTGTGGCCGGGAGCAATAGTAACGGGTATTGTCTACGCCTTCATAGACCACACCTCGTTTTGGAAAGATCAACAAGATTGTCATATTTCGTGCACAGCCCACACTTCATGTAAAGCACTTCCGGGCTTTTGGACATGGACGCCACGGACATGGAGGGTCTTTGGGTGCTATGGGAGGGTCAGAAAACGATGGTGGGAACATTGAGAGCGAGTACATTAGTTCAAAGGCAGACAGGCATATTAATTCGAAATTGGACAACAGTGTAGTATGGCGACTGCCTAATAGCATGTCTAGTTGAAGCATCGGTTGCAGGACGATGCGACGCCGGTCCAAGCGCGTCGTGAGCTGGCGCAAGACGCCAGCTCTAACACTGCCAACGGTACTGGTCCTATACACACAAGGTCATCGTCAGTACAGTCTAACAGCACCATGCAATACAGGCCGTGCTCTGTATTGCATGGTATTGTTAGACTGTACTGACGATGACCATGTGTGTATAGGACCAGACTATGCGGAAACAACGAGAACGCTGCGCTTGTTAGCGCAGCTGCGCGTGAATCGTTGAAGCG
>JAADXI010000827.1:0-14388 GCA_023337615.1 Pythium brachiatum | reverse complement strand
CTCGCTCCAAGCCAAAACACACGTCACTAAAATGGGGGGAGGGATGAAATCCTTCTCTGTTATTGTGAAAATCGTCTCTGTTGTTGACGTTTCCTCGAGATCTGCTGAACCGATGGACCGGTTTTAAGAGAGCGCGCCGCGCGGACAGGTTGGGAACAGAACCGATTGCGCAGCCCCGTGATCACGGGTGTCGTCGTCAGCCGCTCTTTTAGACCAGAAGAGCCTCTTCAAGAGGATCCATCGGATGGATTCCATCCTCACGCAAAATGCACCGAGATGCAGGAGGAGCGGGGATCTGCACGCCAGTTTGGAATATAGTGGAGAGGAGAAGAGGAGGAGTGGGGAGGAGCGGAGGAGCGGAGGCTGCATGATGGTTGTGAGCAATCCGCACTTCATGTTGTAAACGCAGTCGCCACCAATGTTCAGTACCGTAGTTACTGTACTGCACAGGGACTAAAAGCTTATTACGTCTTTAAACTTTAGATTTTGAACTCTGAAGACGAGAAGATGGTCTGGTCTGCATTGCGTTCCAACTTACTACGTACGTACTACGTCGTAGTAGAACTTCCAAGGACGACTATCGTCTGTGGACGAACATGCAAGTCTAACGCCACCAGGTCTAACAGCACCGCATTTGAAAAAGGGGAAACGCGACTAATCTTAAATTACTAGTATCATACCTAATACTCACTCCACTCACTCACTACTACTATCACTACTACTAGACTACTACAGTCCTCCTGCCTAGCTGTCTTTCATGAGCTCGAGCACGGCACTGAGCTCCTCGCCCGTGAATTCGGGCCCCACGGCGTGCGGCACGCTGCCGTAGCCGCCGTACTTGTCGTCGTCCGCGTCGCCGCCGTGCTGCTGGTTGCTTTGACTGTGGTGGTGGTGCTGGCTGGACTGGTGGTGGTGCTGGCTGGACTGGTGGTGGTGCTGGCTGCTCGTGCGTGGCGACGCCGAGTCGTAGCCGTCGTCCGCGTCCTCCGGTCGCAGCGGAGGGAAGCCCAAGTACGACGCGTGGTGGTTGTGGCTGCTGTGGCTGTAGCCGTCGCTGGGTGGTCCCCTCAGGTACGACGGAAACGCCGACGACGCAGAGGACGAAGAGGAAGTGGTGGCGTGGTCGTATCCGTACGACGTGGCTTGGTTGCTGCTGGTGGACGCCGCGCGGCCCGTGAACGTGGAGCCGAACGTGCTCGCGAGGTTCAGGTTCATCGGCGACGCGGACGCGATACCCGTGGACTCGGACGGGAACGCGCCCGTGGGGAAGGGCAGCCGTGCAGGGCGGTCCAAGTCCAGCGAGTACTGGTGGCTCGACTGGTTCTGCTGCTGCTGCTTACCGGTATTGTTGCCTCGGCGGTGGTCGTACTCGTCAAAGTCACTCTCGCGATGGGCCTCCTTCATGAGCATGCTCAGTCCGGACGCCGCCGACGTGGATGGCGAGTGGTCGTACCCGCGGCGGTCGCCAAAGTCTCCGCTGGGCGGATGCAGGCCAGCCAAAAAGTCTCCGTGCAGCGCAGCCGTCGTGGCCTCCGCCGCGGCCTTGCTGGCCTTGCTCACGCGCGGCTGCGCCTTGGCGCCCTTGTTCTTGGCTGCCTTGGCGCGTGAACCCTTGGCTGAGGTGGGCGTGGGCAGGTTGCTGTGGTCCACGTTCTCGTCCTGCGGGCCGGCACCTCCTCCTTTGAGCGGCACAGCGTACGCTGGGTTGCCGTGCTGCCGCTGGTGGTGGACGTACTCCTTGTAGTTGTCGCACGCAAACGTACAGGCCTGCTGCACGCAGTGGAACAGACTCTGGCCGTCCGGGAAGTGGATGCGCATGTGGCGCTTGAGCTTGGTGCTGGTGTTAAACCGCTTGCCGCAGGTCGCGAACACGCACGGATACGGCCGCTCGCCGCTGTGGATGCGCTTGTGGCGACTGAGGTTTCCCGAGGTATTAAACCGCTGCGTGCAGCCTTCAAAGTCACACGCGTACGGCTTGTTACCCGTGTGGATGCGCATGTGGCGCCGCAGCGCGAACGACCGCGGGAACGTCTTGCCGCAGTGCACCTCGGGACACATAAACACCTCCTTCTTGCCCGCAGAGGAGCCTCCTCCGCTGGCTGTGGAGCTCTTGCGCTTGGCCACGGGCGTCATGCTGGCTGTGGGCGTAGCAGCGTCCTCATTGCTGTGGTGGTGGCCGTACACATCCTCCTCGTCGTCCTCTTCTTCGTCCTCTGGTTGGTCCTCGTCGTCCTGCGGATCATGGTCGTACCCGCCAAAGTGCGAGAGCCCAGTTAGACCGGCCGATGCCCAAGGGTGGTTAGACGACGCGTTGAACGCGTGGTGGTGGTGGCTGGCGTTAGACGCGTGTTGGAACGGCGGCGCATCAAAGTCGTCGAACTGATGTTGCGAGTGCTGCTGCTGCGAGTGATGTTGCTGCGACTGGTGGTGGTGGAAGTGGCCGGCGATCGGTGGCTTGAAGTCGCCGGCGCCGCCGTAGTGCTGCTGCTGCTGTGGTGGTTGTTGGGAGTTCATCTGCACGAGCATGCCGCGGGTCGCGTCTGCAACTGAGACCTTCGAAGGAGAAGGAGATGGAGGGAGAGTGATTGTGGATACAGTCGATCAATCACTCACGCAGTCCAAAATGGAGAGGGGGAAGGCGGAGCAAGGGCGAGTCGACGCCGGAGAGCGAGTCGGGAAATGAGCGTGATGTGCCGGCGCAAAACGAAAGCGAAAACGGCGTGTCGAGTGTCGAGTGGCGAGTGGGGAGTGGGGAAGTGTGGCTCCCTAACTGCACTGTAGTCAACAGACGCACAGTCACAGACACACCCACACGCTATTGTACTGTAACACAGTCACGACGACCAGGCTGGCTTGGACCGGCCGGTCGAAGCGTGCAAACCCTGATGGAAACCGAAGGGTCTGATGTTGTTGCTGATGTTCTCGAGGTCTAAAAGACGTTGAAAGTTGGAACCCACCGTCCAACTCACTGAACTGCACCGCGGGTCCCCTCTTCCACTTCCACACGGCAGTTTGTTCCACTGCACTTTCTGCGTCGCGTCAGCAACCAGCTGGGTAGAATCCACTGGGGAAAGAAAACAAGCACCCCTAGTCCTGCTGGCCCCAACGGCGTTGGCAATGCGTCCTACATCAAAACGCTGTCTTTGCTGGACTTGGATACCAGAGCGATTGCCGATCAACTCCTGGCGTTTCACCATGAAACTTTCACACACAGAGGCTGCTCTGTACTGTACAGCAAATTACAGTATTAATACGTTTGACACATCACTCGCAGTCGCTTTGGAAAGCTGCCGTTGAACACACGATGTTCTCGATGGATCTGCGGCAGATTCTGCCCGAAATTTAGAGATCTAACTGTGGCGTTTCTCTGCATCCCCAACATGGCGATCCAAAGGAGATCTGATTCAATGAATGACTCGAGACATGGCTTTTCGTTGCGCAGGATGTAGCAGACGGGACGTCATGAAGTTGGTTGCGGATCTAACCCTATCCGTGGAGTGTTTAGCCATCCCGCGATTTGAAGCGATCAGTCCAGAGCGCCGAGTCTTCGAGTGGATCGATCAGGCGATCAGAGTTGCAGTGCTGGTCCGGCAGGCAGCTGCGTCGCCGTCGGTCGGCGACGGTCGCCTCCGCTTCCGTGACGCTGGCAGCTTCGGCTTATCATACAGTAGCTTGGCGTTAGACTATGCTCTATCGATCCTGCACACTCCACCGGTATAATACCATGTCCACCGTGGATTATGCTGGAAGGTGTTTGCCAGCATCGCATGCTGTCTGTCTGTTGCGTGGTCTTGGTGGGAAGGTGTGGCTTGTGCGTGTGAGATTAGCCACGGCGTGTTCACCGGAGATGGGGGAGGACGTCTGTCGTGCGTGTACATGTAAATGCAGCCATTTCGGCACGAACCAACGGGGCGGAGATGAGCTCCTGGTCAACCGTGGTCGTAACAAAGTGAGTTTTTAGGCCGGATCATCTCCCCATCCGCAGGTTGAAGAAAGAGTCGCGTCTTGACACTACCGACTGGCCTTCATCATGAAGTTCATGCCAATCCACGCCACACCACTCGGTGACTTACGCAGCAGTACATTGGGCGGAGGATCAGCATCATGGTGTGGGGTCACTCGACGTTCCATTGCACGCGCTCTCTTCTCTCTATGTGAAGGTGGCTTGAGGTGCTGCTGTCAGCTTCTACCGCCTGAGATCAGCAGTGTGGAGGGCCTAACTGCGCCATATCAGCGGATGGCGGCAGGGTTTCTCCATGGCTCCACGCATCGCCTGAAGGGCAATTGCGAGTGCGTGGCGTAATCGAGAAGGATCCGCTGGATAGACGCAGCGCGCTTAGCATGCGGTCGCGTCCAGAACGTTCGCGCACCATGGGGGCAGCCCGCCGCTGGGCGTCTCTGGATTCCAGGGCCTTCTACGAAAGCAGGCGCTGGGCGGTTGACTCCCGCGGTCAGATTCTCACGGCTGCTCCCATCGGTGTCTGCAGCAGCGTGTGGTGCTTCCAGCTGAAACTTCAAGGCTCCGTCTGGACCATCATCGCGTGTCAAATGGACTGTCAGACATGCCAAAGCATCCACAGCAACAGGCACATGATCATTTCTTTATAGTATGATATCGTATTGGAGAGGTTCTCGTTCAACCCGACAGTGACAGTGATTCACAACAATGACATGTGCATTCCAATCGGACACAGGCGGACTAAAACAGCGCGATCATGAGCGTGAGCGTGGCGACGAGCGCGCTGCTGGCGGAGCCCTTCAGAGCCAAAGAGGACGATGACGACGCCGACTACGAGGAGCTCATCCCGCCAGAGAATTTTGCCATGATCGAGAAGGGGCTCTACCGCAGTGCGTCGCATGGATCTTTAGGCTGCACGTCTATCGCTGAGCAGACTGACTCATTCGCGTGATCCATCTCTCGAACTGATAGGCGGCTTCCCGAAGAAGAAGAACTTTGCGTTCCTGAAAAAGTGCCTCGGTCTAAAGTCTATCCTGACGCTGGTGCTGGAGGACTATCCGCTCGCCAACAGTGAGTTCAACCGCATGCACGGCATCAAACTGCTGCAGTTCGGCGTGCCCGGCAACAAGGTTAGTCCGTTCTATCCGTCCATCGCACTCGACGCCAGATAGTCGCCTCGCCCGCCCGAATCTTGAGTCTAAACTGCATCCGTACCCTCACCACAGGAGCCCTTCGTGGACATCCCAGAAGATGGCATCGTCGCGGCGCTCACCGCCGTGCTGGACAAGCGCAACCACCCCATGCTCATCCACTGCAACAAGGGCAAGGTGCGCGGCCACATTAGACTCTGCGTTAGACCGAGACGCCACTCTATCCGGCACGAGTCTTACCTCATCCTACTACTCCCTGCTTCTACTGCTCAACAGCACCGCACGGGCTGCCTCGTGGGCGCACTGCGCAAGGTCCAGAAGTGGGCGTTCAGCTCCATCTTCGACGAGTACATCCGCTTCTCCGCGCCTAAGCCGCGCATGATGGACCAGCAAGTAAGTCTCTCTTGTCGACCTGTATTTAGACCCTCGCGCCTCGGACTAACCACAACAATTGACCCTGACATTGACCTGTGCAGTTCATTGAGCTTTTTAACACCGACCGCGTGACCTCCGAGGCCGAGGCCGACAGCCAGGACCACTGGCCCCAGTGGCCCGGCCTGTAGGGCTCTCTCGCTCTCGCTCGCTTGGATACCCCATACAGTACACACTCTGTCTTCCCGCTTACAGTTTGGCCTTGGTCTTGGTGGCGTCCTTGTTGGCCGGGAACAGCGCCTGCATCTCCACGAGCGCCTCTTCGATCAAGTGGCCCATGCGCGGCGCCCACAGCGCGTCCGCTTGCTTGCGGCACGCAATGTTGAACTGCATGCCCTGGTTCTTGATGCTGTACGCGATGCCCAGACCTTCAGGCACGACCTCGCCCCAGCCCCAGCCGTCAAACAGCTCGTTCGTCAGGTGGCTTGTGCTCACGAGCCAGTAGCGCGAGCGCGCCATCACCGGGTCTTCAAAGAACGGCACGCGCTCGCCCTGTTGCACCAGCGAGCGCAGGCCCAGCAAATGGCGGTCCACGCCGCAGCTTTGCGCCGCGCGCTTCATGTACTGCACATGGTTGGTCACGGCCTGGCCCAGCAACTGGCGCTTCTCAGCGGCCGAGAACGCGTTGCCGCTGGCGTCCAGCATCGCGTCCACGAACGCCGCGCTCTGCGTCGAGCAGCTGCGCGTGGTCTCCGTGCGGCCGTGGAGGAAGATGCGCGTCTGCGAGGCCTCGTAGGTCGCGGCGTTGATGCCAAACAGCTTCTTGTACGCGAGCTGGATCGCCACCTGCACGAACGCGTCGGGACTGAACCCGAACGTCTTGATGGCGTTCTTGCCGTAGCCGCAAAAGCTCTCGACGTGGAGATCGTGGTCCGCAGCCGTCTGGTCGAACGTGCGCTCGGCCGACGCGATGTTGCGCAGCGTCGCGCGGCTGAAGCGGAACACAATGGGCTGCGGCAGTGGCAGCGTCGACGCCATTTGCTGCGTGGTTTGGCCGCTTTGTCCCATTGCGATCTGCGACTTGTGGAGACGCGTCACCATGTAGTCCGCGTACCGCGACATGGGCATGCCGTCCAGCATCGAGTGCTCGCCCAGCAGACCGGCCTTGCCGTTCTCAAACACCACAAGCTGGATGCACTTGTCGTAGAAGCGGTTGCGGCCGTCGCCGTGCCACAGCGCGCGCGCCACCTCGGTGCGCGACACGGGCGCCGCGTCGTCCAGACACAGCGCCACCACCGCGCTCTCCACGTCGCGCAGCGCCTGCTCGTTGCCGCTGCGCACGAGCTCCTCGCGCGCGTCCGCCCACGCGTCGCGGTTCTCCGAGCTCAGCACGCCCACCGCCGACTCCTTGGCACCAGCAGCGTCAATCACGCGCTGCAGCTGGAAGCAGAGCTGCTCAAAGCTCAGCACGCGGCCACTGCTCGCGTCCAGCAGCTCCACCTTGAAGAACTTGTTGTGGCGCAGCACCACTGCGTGGTTGTGGGTCGCTGGGTCGTAGATGCGGTACGAGTCCTGCTCCTTACGCGGCACACGACACGCGTTGAACATGTACTTGTAGGCCGTGGAGCACAGCGGCGTCTTGTTGGCGCCCAGCGTCTCGGGTGCCAGCGAGCCGTCCGCGACTTGTTGGCGGAACAGCATGGTCGCGCGCAGCAGCGCGGCCGCGCGGCCCACGTTCGCGCGCTGCGTCGCGTGCACAGCGTCCGCAAAGTGGAAAAAGTAGCTCACGTTGAACACCACGGGGTCGCGCACCGCCAGGTAGCCGCCCTTGTTCCACCACTCGGCCAGGTAGCTGGTGTCGCGGCGGTCGGCGGCGCGCTGCTGGAGACGCTGCTGCAGCACGTGGCCGAGGCTGTTCGGCGCGAGAAAGGACGACGCGAGCTGCTGCGTGTGCGCGAGTTCGGCGGGGGAAGCGAGCGGCTCCACGGTCTTGAGGTACAGCGCGACAGTGTCGGCGAGCGAGGGCACGGGCAAGCGCGGGAGCTGCTGCTGGTGCGTGTACAGAGGCTGTGACGCCGGCTCCAGATCGGCTTCGTCGCGGTAGTCGCCCCAGCACTCGCGGAAGCCCTGCGGTCCGTACGCGGCGGCGTTGGCCATTTTGTTGGCGAAAGTTGGAAAAAGTTGGAAGTTGGCGCCGCGGGGCGGAAAGTTGGCGTGTGCGAAGGTGGTTCTGTTGGCGGAACTCCAACTTTCGCCAACTTTTTCCAAGCTGCGGATGCCGGTGCGAGCTGGTTGTTGGACGATTGCGTTGAACTTGGTGCTGGCGCGACGGATGTTGACGTGAAACGAGGCGAGCGCAGCGGACGGCGGAGCGGAGGGAGTGGAGGCAGCGGAGCGGAGGGGATCCGTGCGAGAAAAACGGACGGATCCACCAATGACGGCGTGTGATTGGCGGACGGCTCCACTGCGTGCAGTGGTGACGCTCCCCAGTCACGGACAGAGACGGGAGGTGTGTTTTATACACTGGCGAATCTGATTCAAACCCGTTTTCACAGTTTCCACAGTTTCAGTGCACAGACCGGTATATTCACACAAAGTCAGTAGGTTTCTTCATCGCCGCGCCTCGTTGATCTCCTCGTGGAAATGATCCAGCGCCACGAGCATGAGCGCGTACGGGATGTTCTGCCGCAGGATATTGGAGCCCACGAACGGCGCAGCGCCCAGAAGCGTCGCCACGCCCACGTTCAGCAGGTCTTCCTCGCCGCGCTGCACCTCCATCACGGTCTTCACGCCCTGGTACGCGAAGAAGAACCTACGCATTCCAGTCCATTCACACACACACACACAGCACGTCAGTCTCCTGTGTTGTCTCCACTAGTAATCGCCACACATCGGAATGGAAGACGCACCCAGCAAACGCGCCGCCGCTCACGCCCGCGCCGCGCGCCACGCTGTTGATCGCGCCCAGCCCCATGCGGCCGTGGACCTTGCTGTACACCTTGATCGCGTCGACTGCACAGTATCAACACCACAGCACCGTCACTATATGAATATACTAGTAACCAAACAGTTCATTCATAGACAGTGGCCTGTACGCACTCGTGCCGAAGGTCGCGCCCGTGCAGAAGCCCACGAGACCGCCGAACATGAGGCGGTTGCGCAGGTTGCGCAGGTCCATGGGCTTCAGACCCAGCGTCGTCTGGCTCGCAGCAGCGGCGTCGCTCTCCGCCGCGGGCTTGGCCTTTACCACGGGCTTGGCCTTGGGCTTCACCGGCGCGTCGTCTTCGAACGCCGACCAGTTCTGCGAGTCGCCCATGTTGCTGCTCGTTGGTGATCCGTTGATGTGGACGGCTGTCGATTTTGTGGCCAAGTGAACACTGGGACCATCACTCCAACGCCAACAAATACCGGTTTCACTCCGGTATCTCCACTCATTGTTGCTATTGTGAGTGCGTGATCTCTTGGTCCATCCAGCTCCACCTCAACATGGCGCTCAAGAAATGCTACAAGCTGCACAAGCTCTTCCTCTCGGAGGTGCGTGAACCGACGACTCCTACCACCACCACCACCACTAGAGGCAAATAATGCATCTGTGTATCTATCTGTCTGTTTCTATCTATGGCTGCTGCAGGTGGAGCGATGCGAGCGCATTGACAAGGAGGGCGCGCAGGTGCTGTCGTCGCTCGCGAACGTGGCCAAGCGCGTGCCGCTGCTCACGGGCGATGCCGCTCCTGGTGCTATGGGGGTGCTGGGCTTCTCCGTCGACACGCCGGCGCTGCTGCTGGCGCGGCACTTCGCCGCCATGGAGAAGAGCGCGGGCTTCCTACGGGACATCGTGCGCGACTTCCACGACGCGACGCGGCGGCTGCGCGGCTTCGTGGACGAGTTCGCGGACCTCGCGGACGACGCGCTGCTGGAAGAAGAAGACGACGCGCTGGCGGTTCGGGGCGTGCTGCAGATGCTCGAGTGGATGGAGAACGTGCGCACGATGTACGCGCGCGAGGCGCTGCGCAAGCGATTGCTGGTGGCCGACTACGAGTACCAGGACGTGGTTAGACTGCAGCGCATGCACCGTGAGTGGTCGGTGGGCGCCAGTGCGAGCTTCGTGGATGTAGGATACGGTACGAATGAAGGAGTACAGTGTTTTGGTGGATTAGTGTGGGGTGGAGGGTGCTGATGGGGTGGCTGTTGTGTCCGGTAGTGCGCATGGGAACGGAGGTGCTGCCGCCGCTGCCTGTGACTGAGGACGACGCAGTGGGAGGCGAGGACGAGGCGAAGAGCGAGAGCAGCAGCACGAGCCAGGCGAAGAAGAAGAAGAAGAAGAAGAAGGAAGCCAAGCAGCCCAGCCAGTAGCAGGCTGGATATTTAACGGATCTCTAAAGTAACATCAAGCCCACGCCCACGCTCCCTTGCACTAACGCACGAACGGCACGCCGCTGAACGTGCGGCTCTTGTACTTGGGGTACTCCTCCGGGAAGAACTCGAGTAAAAGGTGCTCTTCGTATCTGTACCCAGCAAGAGGTTACGTAGACAGTTAGACCCGACCGATAGATAGACCATCGGACTATAATCCACGTACGGGATGCGGTCTCGGAAGAAGCCCCAGGACACGACGGTGTAGCCGACGGCGCAGAGCGGATTGGCCAGCAGCACCTGGCTGCCCACGGTCCAGAGGAACCAGCCCATGTAGGACGGGTGGCGCACGAAGCGGTAGACGCCGGTGGTCACGAGCACGTGCTCCTGGCGCTTGACGTGCTCGATGCGGTGCGAGAAGTTGGACGCGGCCGTCCACATGGCGGCGATGCGGCCGCTCTGGCCCACGACCACGAGCGCCACGCCGGCCATCAGCACCCACTCGTGGTGCGCCTTCCAGGACGGGAACAGCAGCGCCTCGACCCAGAACTCGACCCAGCTCACCACCAGCGCGACGTGGTACTCGCGGCTATGGTTCAGCAGGAACGCTAACGATAGATAGACACACCCAGGTGAGCCAACAGACTAACGGTTAGACTTCGACGCAGAGTGGACCACACGTACACTCGTAGGAGACGTCGTTGGGCTTGAAGGACGCCGTGAGCATGAACTCGGCGAGGTGGAAGAAGCAGAGCGCGACCATGTACACAGCCCACAGTGCGGCGCAGTGCCAGCGGTCGCTCAGCGGCTCCTGCTCAGTGGAAGAGAGAAAGGCGACGCCGTAGCTGAGCAGCACCGCCACGTGCAGAGCCAGCACCACGCCGATGCCGAAGGCCGCCAGCGCCACGCGGCCCAGGCCCGTGTCGCGCGTGAACTGCGGCGAGCGGAACATGCTGCGGCAGCTTCCTCAGCTTCCTCAGGTGCGACTTGGGGTTGATAACTTGGAGGATCGGGTGGGAGGAGCTGCAGCTCATGCGCCGACCAGCGCAGTGCTTCGAATAGAGCACGGTCGCATGCAGACTGGTACACTGTACCCGATGGTGGGAATATACTGAGTTTGGTGAATGTCGCGCCAATGGCGAGTCGCCATTCCGTTTGGAGATGGACTCAAACAAGACAGAAGATCGAGCCAAAGTGGCCAAGGCGCTGCGTGTTGAAGCGCCTGGGAGCGGCATCCGCCCATGCTGTCTCCAGCGTCGTCTTCCTGCCGCGCTTCAGTGGGGCTATTGCTACGGACGGCGTTTAGAATTTAGACTCGTCTGGCCATTTGATGAGAAGTCGCATCGGTGAGTCACGTGGCGTCTGCGCGTCAGTCACCACTGCTGGTGCGAGAGTGGAACGACGATGACCGCATGGTCTAATGAACGAGTGAGTTTAGACGCCTCTCGCTTGCGCTGTCTCTCCATCTGCCATGCCGGTCGGTCAATAATCTCGCGCGTCTAAAGCACCAGTCTATTATAATCACAAACGCACCCACACACCCGACCATGCCCCCGTGGCTGCTCGCCACGCTAACGGCGATGTCAGCAGCGTCTAACGCGGCAGCGTCTAAAGGCGTGTACTGCGGCGCCGCGGGTGAGACGGCGGCGTCCATTCCCGTGTCGCAGCAGTGGCTCCAGCCGCAGGCCGACGCGCTCACCACGCACTGCAACGGCGTCTGCCCCGGGCTCTGCGTCTATCGCGACAGCGTCTCCACGGACGCATGCTCTTTAGACGCCTCCGTAGTCCCAGCGACTAATTATTTAAGCCCGCAGTGTGTTCGCGGCGGCAGTTGCGTGTACGAGTGCGTGGCATCCACAACCACGAGCGCGGCGCCGCTACGGTGGACTGTCCTGCAGGCGCGCGACGGGATCGCGACAATCGACACCGCCGCCATCACCACGAGCACGACCACCTCCGGACTAACGACGCACAATACCACGAGACTAACCAACGCTATCCGCCGACTCGCGCGTCTCGAGCTACCCGGCAACGTCGTGGAGCTGTGCGTGGTCTATCTTTTCGTCTATAGCTTCGGAGACCGTCGCGACTAACTCAACTTGTTGTAACGTTAGATCGATCGTGGGCGACAACACAATGCTCTTAGACGCGGACGCTGCGGCGCTCGCCTCGTACCAGTCGCTCGTCCACCTGTACGGTTGGACCTCTCGTCTTCGTTTATCGCCCTGCGTCTAACGACTGTATCTCTATCTCTAGTGAGCTCGTGAGCGTGGACGTTCCGGACGCCTGGACGCGTCTCCCACGCATGGCCAACCTCCAGTCGCTGTACGTAATCCACCGGTCTATCCGCCTCTCTATCGGGTCTAAGTCTCACCGTTTTTGTGGTCTAACAGCTCGCTCGTGGACGCGTCGCTTATTCAGTGGCCGCTGGAGGACGCAGGCGACTCCGTGCCGGCTCTCAACTGGCTGTGCGTGGGTCTATCTATCTTCTCTTAAACCTGCAGAGGGTCTTACCAACTAACGCTGGCGTCTAAATCTACAGAGATCTGCGTCTAAACCGAGGCCTGCGATTCAGCATCGGCGCCTTTCCAGCCTCTCTCCGTACGCTGTGCGTTCACTGCCGCTCGCATTTCTCCTTCTTCTGCCAGTGATAGTCCTCGGTCTAACTCTATCTCTCTCTCTCTCTTCGCAGGGACCTCTCTGACTGCGGGCTCACAGAGCTGCCTCCCGACCTGGCACGGCTGGACAATTTCCGCTCGCTGTACGGCTCCTCTCCCCTCCTCCCCACCTCTCCTCTCCGCCCTCCTCTCGTGGCTGACTGTGCTCCTCTCCTCCCCTGTAGGACGCTGGACGGAAACCTTCTCTCCTCCGTCACCTCCATCACACCCGCACTGCCACTCACCCTCGAGTACCTGTACGTGTGTGTGTTGCTGTCTGATTTGAACCCACTACGTGGAGCTCCTCTAACCCAATTGGCCTGCTCGTTTGTTGGTTGTGTGGAGCAGATCCCTGAGCAACTGCAGTCTCTCGCAGTCCCCCGACGACCTCGACCAGCTCACGCGACTGCTGTCGCTAAACCTCGCGCACAATCCTCTCGTGGGCGGCGTCCCCGCGCTCCCCCTCGCCAGTCTACTCTCGCTGTGAGTTCCCCTCCCCTCCGCTTCTCTCCTCCGCTCCTCTCCTCCTCTGCTCCTCCTCCTCCTCCTCACTCACATGTTTAACTGAGTAGCGACCTCAGCCACTGCGGCCTCACCGCCTTCTCCTTCGGCGTATTGGCTTCGTCGCCGCTGCGGACACTGTGCGTCCACTGATCCTCCTCCTCTCTTCTCCTCTCTGTAACTGAATGACTCAAGCATTCAATTGTATACAGACGCCTCGCTGGTAACACGCTCGCGTCCAGCATTCCGACCTTCACGACCACCGCCGCGCTCCTCGAACTGTGCGTCTCCCCCACTCACTCTCGCGATGCTCCCCTCCCCTCTGACTGGTACTGTGTGTCTCCTAGGGACCTATCCGCCACCGGCTTGGACGCCGTCCCCACCGCCGTCACACAGTCGGCCACGCTCCAAGTCCTGTGCGTTTCTCCCGTTCTCCACCACTGCCTCCCCTCCTCTAATCTCCATCTCTGTTGGTTCGTTCCCATAGTAATCTAGCGGGCAACGCCCTCCTCTCTCTCGCTGCCTGGCCAGCGTCCGCCACGCTCACGAGCCTGTACGTCTCCTCCTCCCCTTGCCATTCATTGTGTGACTGTGCTCACCTCCTCCTCCTCTTCTCCCCTCAGAAACCTCTCATCTACAGGCCTCGCCTCTCTCCCCGACACCCCGCTCCCTCCTCTCGAGTCGCTCGACGTGTCGTCCAACGCGCTCACATCACTACCGCCGTCGCTACTGCTCAGCCAAACCCTCCACGTGCTGTACGTTCGTCTTTACCTCCTCCTCCTCCTCCTCCTCCTCCTCCTCCTCACTCCCACCGACTAACTCCCCTCCTCGTTCTCCTCTGTTTGGCACCAGCAACGTCTCAGGCAACGCCGCGCTGCAAGTCGCATCGCTGCCGCCGTCGCTGACGGAGTGGCTGGCGGCCAACTGCTCGCTCGCGTCGCTGCCGCCGCTCAACTGGGCGGCGCTCCACACTGTGTGAGTCTCTCTCTCTCTCTCTCTCTCTCTCTCTCTCTCTCTCGCGTTCTCTCTGTTTCATTGACGGCCGTCTCACCGAACGCTGCTGTTGTGTTCGCAGAGACCTGGGCTTCAATCAGCTCTCGACGCTTCAGATCGAACAGACGACGACGGCAGCAGACAGTTTCTCCTTCCGAGAGCTCTCCACAGACAGCTCCGCAGCCTCCGCAGCCACACGGCAGCTCCACCTGTGAGTATTCTTGCTCCTCTCCTCCTCTCCTCCTCTCCCCCCACTTACCTCTGACTAACCACTTGTCCTTCACCCACCACAGCGACCTCCGCCACAACAGCTTCTCGCAGTTTCCCTCGGCGCTGCTCTCGCTCTCCGCTCTCCTCTCGGAGCTGTACGTCTCCACTGATCGACTACCTAGAACGCGTTGCG
>JAADXI010000826.1:0-14391 GCA_023337615.1 Pythium brachiatum | reverse complement strand
CTTGCACTGTCGACAGCGACGAAGAGCGCCGTCTTCTGGTTAAGGAGATGGAGCTCTACGGTTTCTTCAACATGACCGTGCTGAAGATGGTGCACTACCCGAAGACCCCGACACGAGTGCCAGTCGACGCTGTGGAGGATGGGTGGTACGAGAAGGCGGAGGCCGCGCAGGGCCAGCAGGAGATGTACTTCATCGGCGAGACATTTGCTGGCCACGGCGTGCCGACCACGTTCATCCACACACGCGACTGGATCACTCGTACATTCAACTTGACCACCGTGAACGAAACTGTAGCGACGCCTACAGCGAGAGATCTGCAGTCGCTGGCTTTGGCGATGGATGTCACTGGTGAAGATCACGACGGCGATGAGAACTACCACGGCTTGTAGACTCTTCATCGACACACAACGTACGTCCTGAGCAATCCCAACAGAACCATTTCCAGAGAATACCAGCAAACACACATTCAAATTTGGACACTCTTCCCAGTTACCTTTTTTCTCTTTCCCTTTTTGCAGATCTCTAGGCACCACGCGCTGGCTGGCTGGCTGGCGCCTGGCGGGTACTTCTTGCCTTCTCATGAAGCTTGATAGTCGCCGGCATATTCACAGCGAGCTCATTCACGTGCTTCCACGTATTGTGGAGAGTAGCGTCATCAACACACACACGTTGGGTGCCTTGATGCACACCCTGTCTCTAGCCATCTCTCGACAGCGACGAAGGCCGGCCGACGAAGCTGAAGCCGTCGAAGTCGTTGTTGTGAGGTCGGTTCGCGCCGGCGACACTGCCTTGACGATCACGGGACGTGATCTCGTTGTTGTTCAAGCGAGGCGCGTAGTATGTGTCGAGCTTGCCGACACCAGGGTTGAACGGCGGTTGGACACGTTTCTCCAGCAGATCCGGCCAGCTGATGGAGTCGAAGAATGGGTGCGTCAAGACTTCGTCGGCGCCACGAGGTCCACTGCCCAGTCGCTGCGTTGGGTCGCGTGTCAGCAACTACAAACATCATTAATCAAGTCAGCTCAACCAATACTACTATCAATAGGCCAATAAAACAAAGCTGCAAACTTACCCCGCGGATGAGCGACACAGCGGTGTCGGAGAATTCGGACGTGAATCGCACCCACTCCTGCTTCAAGATGGTCTGGAACATGATATCACGGTTGCGGTGGTAGTAGGGCGGCTTGCCACCAATCATCTCGTACAGCAAAATGCCGAACGACCACCAATCGGCCGCCTTTCCGTACGGTTGGCCCTTCAGCAACTCGGGAGCAATGTACGCGGCCGTTCCACAGAAAGTCTTTGCACCGACCAGATCTGACACGCCGACCTTCGACAAGCCGAAGTCGGTGATACGCACGTGGCCTTCGTGGTCCAGCAACACGTTCTCCAGCTTGGCGTCACGGTAAATGATGTTGAGCTGGTGCAAATGCGCGATCGCAGCGGCGACTTCAGCAGCGTAGAAGCGCGCCCATTCCTCTGGGAACTTTCGTCGACGTCGCAAATGAGCCGCGAGAGAGCCACCACTGAGGTAATCCATCACCAAATACAGTTTGGACGCGTCTTGGAACGCGTAATGCAGTCGCACGACAAACGGATGCCGGATCTCCGTGAGAATCTGGCGCTCAGCCATAGTTGTGTTCACGAGTCCACTGGAGATGACGTGCTGCTTCTTCAAGACCTTCATCGCGTAGCATTCGCCCTGGTCTGGCATCGTGCGCTTCTTCGCGAGGAAGACCTTCCCGAAACCGCCCTGCCCGACGATCTGCAGTAAGTCGAAGTTCCCCACAGTAATCTGGCTGCTAGCCCCGTTGGATGGCGTGCGTCGCTGGCCATCAGTCGGTGAGGTCCTCGGCTTAGGACTTGGCTTTGGCAAATAGTACTTGTGCTGCGGTGGAATCTGTGATGAAGGCGCCGCCGCAGCTTCAGCTTCCGCGCCGTTCGCGGCACCAGTCGACGTGTCGCTCAATTCTTCCGCTTCTGCTTCTCCAATGACGAGTATGTTCGAATTGCGGCGGGCTCTCGCCGATGCTGGCGCAGTTACATTACGGCGCTTGCGCAACTCTGCTCGCACCGACTTCACAACAGCAGTCATACCTGGCTTCTCAGGGTTCGCGTTGATGAATGCAAACGCAGGATCCTCGGACTTCTCAAGTGTCGTTGGGAAGTTGTCAGGCTCCAATGTGTTCGGCGGCATGTAGCCGAGCGAGAGACAGATACAGCCAACCCGAGGTTGAGAATCGACAATTTGACCACCCTGCGCCTCGAAACTTGCCTCCCAGTTGATTGCGCGCTGTGCGATCAACTCACGGAAGCCGTACGTCTCATTCCCGTCGATTTCGTGCTTGGACTCGATAAACGCGATACGATGCAGCTTCTGACGAGCGCTTTCTTCATGAACTTCGAGCACGGACTTCATCAGCGCGCCACCACGAGCGAACGCAACGACCGACACTTGACCCTTGCACTTCGCCACGTATTTTTCCCACACAAAGAGGACGTGGTCGCGCGGCGTGGACGAGTTCGGAATTGGTACTGTGCGCTCAAAGCCGCCGGCTTCGTAGACGACGGCGGTGTTCGAGTACGGATTACACACAACGATTCCGTAGCCTTCTTCCTGTGCACGGCTGAGATACCGCACCATCGACCACTTGTGGTTCACAGTTGTGTTTTGGTCGGTGGGATCTTGTCGCCAGAGGCCGAGTGGGCCAGAGTCCGACACGAACAGAAGCACCTTCGTCGCACTAGCGTATGCCATGGAGCTGTACAGGCGGCATCGCACAATCGACTCGGCCGATGGGACGAACAACGGCGTGAAGTCGAGTTCTTTCTCCATGAAATGGTACAAGTCGTTCTTGGCCGCAACTCCCGACAATGATGTTCGCTGCGTGTTGGACTTGCGCTTTTGCTGCTGCTCTGGCTCATCGTACAACGCGATTCCACGCGTATCCAACTCCAGTGAGTCTGCGGAGCTCTTGCGACGAGGCTTGTCATCAACACTGACGTCATCATCGTCTTCTTCTTGCTTCGCTTCATTCTTGAATGCCGATGTTGGAGGCTTTGTCGGCAACTTTGGCTCATCTGCACCCTCCTCGTCACTGCTGTCTTCCATCGCGAGCATGCCAACAGTCTTGCGTCGGCCCATGGTACCCATGACAATACCTCGCGAATTGTTACCCGATAGCGGTGCTGGTGTTGGTGCAATTGGTTTCGGCTCCGCTTTGACTTCGTCATCGGAGTCATCGCCAAACGAAGTGAAGCTCGAGTTTTTGACTTCGGTGTTCTCCACCACGGCAAAGTTCGGAGTGAAAGGCGTTTGGCCAGCAGATGGGACACGCTTGAGCTGCTTCGAATCGCGGCTTGACCCTCTCGACCCGAGAGATGGATGAGATTCGCGGAACTTCGGCGCCGGTGGAGACGGTGGTGCAGAAGATGCCGGTGAAACAGACGGGCTGTTGTCCATCGATCGGTTTGGAGTCGGTGGGCGCGGCGGGATTCGAACCGGAGGTGGTGAAACGAATCCTTTGTTCGGTGGCCGCACGCTCTTCGGTTGCGCGATGGGTGACGGCGCCAATCGAGCTTGTTCCTGTTCCATATCCGCGAGGGTGCTGAGTCCACGAACTTGCCGAGGATCAACATCTTCATCGTCGTCATCATCGTCAAAATTCTGGTCATCGTCCATGTCGATATCTCTCTTGTCTTCATTCTCGTATCGAGGAGGAGGCAGATCCTGCAAATCCTCGTCCGTGTTCGTCAAACGCCCGGTTCCACGCGAAGGATAGGCCTCGCCACCAATATCCACACCCTCTGGAGTCTGCATCACCGCCAACAGCAACGTGCGCGCACCTTCAGACAACGCCTCCAACTCGTCAAACGCGTTGTTTTCGTCGTCCATATCTCCGTCGTCCATGCGGTCCATACCATTATCCATCGACGACATAGCATCCGTTGTGCGCATCCCCGACGATCCAAGATTGGTCGCAACCGATCCTCCGTTCGCTCGTTCACCGTGGGAAGTTCCACGAAGATTGAAGCCACACGCGCCACAGAATCTCGAGCCCGTGAGCACCGCCGCACAGTTCGAGCACCGCTTCTTCTCCTCATTTGGTTCCTCTGCGACCGACGTCAGCTTGCGCAACGCGTTCATCCACTTGGTGCGCTCGCGCTCGTTGTCAGCATACACATAGTACGGGACTTGTTCACTCGTCATAAACATGAAGCCAAACGGCTCGCCGTCCCACCGTTGGACGTCTTCGACCAGCACCTCAGCAAGCGCCTTGCCCTTCGCGCTGTTTGCCGTGTCATAGTCCGTGTAGTAGGAGATGAGACTTCCACGCAGCACGAAATACCGCTTCTTCCAGCTCTTGCGCTTGTGGCCTTGCTTCGTCAGGTAGCCTGAGCACACGATCGGCTCCGGGATGTTTGCCGTCGCTTTCTTCACACTTGCCAACCACTTTTGCTGCTCGCCGTCCGAGTCTGGAATCGCGTAAAACACGTTTCCTGTGGCGGTGGTGAACATGAGACCATTGCGTTCGTTGTCCCAGGATGATACAGACCGTATTTCTACGTCTGCTATCGCCGACTGGTTGTCGCGATACGCTTGGAGGTCCGCGTAGTGGCGCAACGACGTGCCGTTCAGCACGTAGTAGGCGAACCGCTGGCTCGGCACCAAGTGACCACGACGCGTGAGGTAGCCTTCGCACGTCACTTCTTCCGGCTCGACGTAAAAGTCCTTGAGCGCACGCAGCCACTTGGCTCGCTCGTTCTCCGACGATGCGTACACGTAGTACGGCACTTGCTTGGACGTGTAGAACATGAAGCCGTGCGCTTCGCCCGACCACGGCGCCACCTTCTCGACCGCGACGCTTCCGTAGCGCTTCGACTTGTCTTCGCCCGCGAAATACTCCAACACGTTGCCGCGCAGCACAAAGTAGCGCATCTTCCAGTTCGTGAACACGTGGCCACGCTTGGTCAGAAAGCCCTCGCAAATGATCTCCTTCGGCGAGCCCTCTGGGATCGTCATCGGCGACTCCTTCTCCCGCGTGAGCACTGACAGAATGCTCTTGCGCGTGCTGCCACGACGTGACATGAACGACTGCGTGCTGCTCGAGGCTCTCGACGACGTGTTCGCGGATCCGCCGCCGAGGTTCAGCGAGTTCGGGCCTAGCGAATAGCCGTGGTAAGGCGGCTGGTTCGATGAGTCCGAGGCTTCGTTCAGCGCCGCGAGGCTCGGATTCGAAGACGCGCGCGGTATGTGGCTGCTGGAGCCAGGAGCTCCGCCAATCGTCGCTCGCGTCGACGTCTCGCCTGGGCTGCTGTGGTGGTTAGCAGAAGCAACCTGCGGCGGGTGGGCAGGCGGCGGCGGTGGCGGCGCGCGACTGAAGAAGCTGTGGCGACTGGTCGAGCGTGACGACACCGACTGCCGCGACGGAGTCTCCACAGCGCTGACCGTGGACGCACGCACAGTCGGCGGAGGGTACGACGTCGGCGCCGGCGGGACGTATCCCATATCGTACCCCGACGACGAGCGCCGCATGGACTCGCGGCGGTGGAGCGACGTGGGCGACGTCACTTGGATGTCGTCCGTGTCGTCTTCGGCGTAATCGGTGCTCATCCTGATCCAAAACATCCCACATCTTAGCCCCAAACGCAACGACAACGGCGGGGGAGGCATCTAGCACCCCTTCCCCCTCATCACACACAGCACAAACGCACCTATTTGTTAGCTGTTGCCTTATAAAGGTCTCTCACGGATCCGCAATGTCGTAGAGATGAGAGAAGACTCGCAGTCGGAAACTCGGCGATTTGGACGCGGAGAAAACAGCTCGAACCACCGGACTTGCGCGACACGTAGGGGAATCGTATGCTGCTTGGATCTATCGCGTACACGCACCACGGATCTCGCGTACACTGGCACTACGGGGCGCTTCTTCCCGACGTCTCGGCGATTGCCGCGTCACCTCTCTCGCTCGTCGTGGATGCAGCCCTTGTTGGGATGTTTCCAACAAAAAGCTCGGCGATCCCCCGACGAGCGGTAAGTTACGCGCAAATATTTCCAAGCCCCCTGAACTTTTCACATCAGAACCAAAAAATTCGCCCGACAAAACGATCACGACCAGCGACAGGACACGCAACAAGGCCGCCTTTTTCGCTCGCCGTCCGAGTCAATCGGCGTGAAAAATACCCAGATATTTCCGTTAGGAGCGAAAATACCGGGTACATGCATCTATGCGAGACCTTTATAAAGGAAGGCGGCGATCGCACCGCGTGGTTCCTATCGACTTCATGTGGAGTCCGCGTACCCAACTCGCACTCCATGCTGCGGGTATGAACCAGAGAGCGCATGTGGTGGATGCCAAGAAAGGGAGAAAGGTGCGGTTGGGCACCGCCAGCTGATGGTGTCGCAAGCTCGCCCGATTGTCAGGATGGAAAGCTTCGAGCGAATATTTCCTGTATCCTTCGGTTATTTTGCGGTCACCGTTAAATAAGGGTACTAACTGCCGTGTTCCTTTCGATCGATCTGACATGTAGCTGCTGACTGTTACCAACTGGTTACACACGGAGAAAATGATATGGTACAATTTCCTGGAGCTGCCATCCCAAGGACGGACCACCAGCTCAAGCTGATTTGCCAGCTTGATGGTGTGAGTTGGCTTGCCCGTGGAGAAAGCTGCTGGGTGGGAACGGCAGCAGTGACGATGCGTGAGGCGACCGGAACGCATCCAGCTTGCCAGGCACTTGTTGTGTGAGGTAGCTGATAGGCGGCAGGCGTCCAGAGGGGCCCACTGACGGCGGGGCATTCGCATCCGGAGTCATTGGGCGTGGCGGCACGCCGGGTAACTCGCCTTGCGACGCCATTCGCGTCATGCTGCGACGCCAGTGGATGGGCGATGCCTGTGACGACCCTGGGGATCCGTCTTCGGATGAAGTGGCTGTTCGGATGTGCAGCATACCACCGTAGGGTGATTTGGAGCTGCTTGGAATCGCGTGAGGGTGGAGCGCGTATCGCTCGTGGCCATCAGCTCCAGAGCCGTGAAGGCGTAGACCTGCGAGACCGATTGGCTGTCCGACATCCATGGGCGACGCGGGAGCTGAGTCGCTTTCGCTTGCAAGCTCCGATGACAGCGATGACGTGGAGCTGCGCCGTCCGATGCGACGCTCCGTGACGAGCAGCGCACCGAGTGAGCCGAGCTTGGCGCGCTTGGCGACGCTGACCATGCGGTGCTTGCGGTCGCTCTTGCGCTGGTGCTCGTTCTGACGCACACGGTGGAAGTGGCACAGCGTGTGGAGCTGCCCGTTGCGCTTGGTCGCGCGGCGGTTGGAGCACTTGCCCGACTTGTACTTGCACAGCACTGATGGATCACTACGCGGAGACGCGAGCATATTGAGGCTGAACGGCGACGGCGTCGCGCCATCACTGGAAGGAAACAGCACACTCTGGTGCGACAGCATGATCATGAACGTCGTGGTCGCAGTGATGTGTGTCGGCTGTGTGTCGACTGTACTATAGATCGGGTTGCTAGGCGAGTAGCTCTGCGCAGGTCGTCGCAAATTGATCTGTGACGCTTGCGTGAGCCGCTCCACTTTTCTCTTGGGTTCGCTTTCTTGCTTCTTGGGTTCGCTTGCTCGCTCCTCTTGCTCTCGTGGAGGAAGAGAAGGATAAGAAAATGTGGTGCGAAGACGAAAAGTGGAAATGGCGGATCGGGACCGAACCGAAGCGCGCGGAGGAGGAGGCCAGCACAAAGTGGCAAGCGCGAAATGCGATCGCGGCGCGCGAGGATTTCAGCGGCGACGGTTGGGGCTTCGGCGAAAGGTTTCCGCGGATGGATACGCTTGAGTTGAATGCAAGGACTGGTCGCGGGATCCGATATGGAACCGCGTGAGTTCAGTCGCTAGTGGCGGCGAGAAAAGGGCAGCGACGCTGGACTGGAGGCAGCCGGAGGAAAGAAGGACTGCGCGTCGACACGCAGATGCCGGCGCGCACGCACGCTCTCCACTGGAGAGTCTCCAGGGGCGAAAAGGTCGGCGCTAAACTCCGCTCTTCTTCACGCCACTGTACACGGTACTGTACACTGTACTGCACTGGGCGGGTACGGTGTGTGCGCCATGATAGGCATGGAAAAGAACGGAAGAAACCCAGATCTATAAGTCACCACCGCCCATCCTCCAGCGACCGCAGAGGCCAGCACTAGTCGGATCAGAGCCTTGGAGCTTCTGTGCATTTCGCTGGAAATTTGCGCGAAGAATGGAAGAAAATGGCGGCAACTGGCGCAGAACCCCCAGCTGGACAGGTCAAGCAGCTTCAAGTGTGAGCAGCTTTTGAATTGTTATGTCTGACACGGTACGCTTCCCAATCACATCAGTTGGGATCTTGAAAGGTCGCGAACGTGGCCACACAACCGACCCCAAATAAGATCGATGCTACAACTAGCCTACAGTACGAGTGAACTGGCGAGTAGCTCCCGGTAAAAAGGGATCCCGACCCCCATCGTGATGAGCGAATGCAGGATACATGCACCTACGCTGCGGTTACATGTCCCGACGAGTGCTGTACTGCAAGCAGCGGGCCCTCGCTCACCGTGAGCCTCACGTCGTGGGGCCGGGCCCCGTCGCTCCGTTTCTTCCGCCCCTCCTTTCTGCCGCATGCGGTTTCGTCAGCGCTTCGGTCTAGGCGCTGTACGTACCATGATGGCTGTGGTGACCTGTGTGATGGGAAGGCAATAGGTCCGGTTGCAGGTTGCAGTGGAACGTTCGTGCAGCGCCGGGATGCCATTGGAGGAGGAGTTTCTCCTCTATTAGATGAGTGCTCGCCCGATCCCAGCATGTCTCCCGACCAGTCACTCTGGTCGCCTGATCGGCTGCGCGACTTGAGGCAGTCAGCAGAAGTCAGTGGAGCCCAAGGCAGAGACATGAAGTCGTTCTTCTCCTCCCCGTTGTTGTGTGATCGCCCGTCGTGCCCCTGCGGCGCGAGAACGCCGCGAGCTTAGTCGGGCGGTTTCTCGTGGCTGAATGACCGACTATAAATGGACGCACGAGAGATGATCTCAAGGGCCACGCTCGCCACCGCCAGCCATTCCAACAGCCCTTGCTGTTCGCAACTAGCGCCCTCCGTTCTTTGGCTTGCCGTCTGTGCTTGTGTGTAGCTGTGGCTTGCGGAGCGAAGGAGCGAATCGCAGCGAACGCTTGGGGGAAATGGGCGAGCTACCGCATGAGAATGACCTAGAGGCGCACTACTCTGGCGCGGCCAGCATGCTGGAGCTCGCGTCGCTCATGACGCTGTTCATCTCGCTGGTGCTGGTCGCGATCCTCGTGAGCAACAAGGTCGCCCACCATTGGCACTTGAAGTGGCTACCTGAGGCGGCCGCAGTGATCTTGATAGGCATCGTAGCAAGCGTGGGCTGTCGCTTGGCCTCTGGCAGCATCGCAGCATCGGTACGCTTGCAGCTCCATCATACGTTACTTGGTACTACTCGCTAAGGTTGTGCTTATGTGTTTGCAACCTCCCAGCTCATGATGTTCGATGCCAATACATTCTTCGTGGTGCTGCTGCCGCCGATCATCTTCAACTCGGGCTACACGCTCAAGCGCCGTTTCTTCTTCGAGAACTTGCGCAGCATTCTCTCCTTTGCTATCCTCGGCACCTTCATCTCCAACATGTTGGTGGGGCTTCTGCTGTACGTCGTCGGACAACTTGGCTGGAGCTTGCAGCTCTCCGCGGCCGAGTGCCTCACGTTCGGCGCTCTCATCAGCGCAACCGATCCCGTGTCAACGCTGGCTATTTTCCAAGAACTACACGTGGATCCGACCCTGTTCTACATCGTCTTCGGTGAGAGCGTGCTCAACGACGCCGTGGGCATCGTGCTCTTTGAGACGTTTGAGAAGTTCATCGGCTTCACGTTCACGGTGTCGTCCATGATGCTGGCGTTAGTGGATTTTGGCCTCATCTTCGTGGGCTCCACGCTCGTTGGAATTCTGTTCGGACTCCTGTCGGCGCTGCTATTCAAACACTTCAACTTCAAAGATTGCGTGCTCCACGAAGTCGGCTCCTACATCCTGTTCTCCTACTTGCCGTTCTTGGCGTCGACTGCCGTGGGGATGTCGGGTGTCGTGTCCGTGCTGTTCACCGGCATCACTATGAAGCACTACACCTGCAACAACATCTCCGTCGAAGCACAGAACGTGTACGTATTTCATCCCTCCCTCCATTCACTGTCCAGTGATCTTTCTAACTCCATCTCGTGCGTTTGTAGCTGCGCTCGCTTCTTCAATTCGCTCGCGCATTTAACGGAGACCGTCGTCTTCCTGAGTACGCTCTTTCCTCTCATCTACAAGTAACGTAGATGCCCTTGGTCTCACGTTTTCTTTGCTTCAACAGACCTCGGACTCACAGTCTTTGCGCTCAAGAGCGGCTACCATTTCGGCCTGATCTTCTGGTCGATCATCGCGTGCTTTCTGGGCCGCGCGCTCAACGTGTACCCTCTCACGGCGCTTCTCAACCGCAAATTGGCTGAGCCGATCACTCCGAACCAGCAGCACATGCTCTGGTTCAGTGGTCTTCGTGGAGCGGTCGCCTTTGCACTCGCGTCTTCTTTCCCAGGAGAACACAAAGACGTAAGCATCCATCGTGATTTCCGCTGCCTCATCACATACTGACAATGCTGCCTATCACGTTCAGGATATCCTCGCCACGACCATGGTGATCGTGCTGTTCACGGTGTTTTTCATGGGCGGCGGCACCGCGAAGATGCTTGACCACTTCCAGATCCAGCGACTCACCGCTGAGCAGGAACAGGAACTTGACCGCACTGTGCGCCCCATTGATCGCATGGCTGTCCTCCAATGGGACGACCGGTACCTCGTTCCTTTCTTCACGCGACCACAGAGTGCCAAGGTCCAGTTTGAAGACGAAGACGAAGTGGAGAAAGCTAGCGGACACCATTGAGAAGCCGTCGAGGATGGCGCGCGAAGGCCCGCCTAAGTGCCATTAATCCGAATTCCTTTTCCATATTCTACTCTGCGGCTTATAAGCTTTGAGCCGCTCACTCGTCGTCTTCTTGGGTTCTGGCGAGCGCGAGAATCGTGAAGCGCACCTCACCTTCATCACGAGCCATGAACTGCTGGATGACCTTGCATGCATCCTGTTATAAATCCAATATATATTCGATTAAGTGACGCAAGTCCAGCCGAGGAGTTTACCGTAGCGAAGTAACGAACCTGCAGCAGCGTCTCGGGCGACGACACGCCGTGGTTGATCGGGAACTTCTTGCGTCCATCCAGCTCGTACAAGTGCCCGTCCACACAGCTGAAGCAGATAAAATGCGTGTCGATCGGATCCTCCACGTCTTCCAGTTGCTGCAAACAATCAAATCCTCTTCAGCGCACAATGAACCTCTCCAGCCACCACGATGGAAAGCATACCTCCGACTGCCCAGCCTGCGCCGCGCTCCCGTGCGTGTCTTCCAGCTACCGTCATGATGTTCAGCCAGTCAGCTTCCACCCATCAACCAGAGGGAACTCCTACAGCAGCCCTCACCTCGTCGTCCTTCTCGAGATACTCGGCGATTTCGTCCGGTGTCTTGCCCACCGTCTCACGGAAGAGCTTGCCCAGGTAGCTCGCGTTATCTGCCATACAAATTCTCAGTATATGATCTCCCTATAACCATCCGTCCTCATCAACGTACCCAGCTTCACGTGCTGGTACATGTTGCCGATCGCGTGCAGCAGTCCGACGGTGCCACAGGCGTTGCCGACAGTCTGCTTCATGTAGTACACACTAGGTGCGGCGGTCTGGCCGTCCTTCTCGATCTTCGCTGCCTGCTCCTTGGCGAACGCCTCCGTGTGGGCCTTGATCGGGAACAGCATGAGCACGCCCACGACGGGCTTGGGCACCATCTCCAACGCCCACTCCTCCGTGCTCAGCACGTCACAGAACGAGAACTGGGACGTGGGGAAGCCCAGCTTCTCCACGTACGAGTTCATCACCGCCGGGTTCGACTCCAGTGGGAACCACTTCTTGCCGCTGCTGCTGTCCGCGTCGCTCATCTTCGTCCTGGTTTGATCGGGTTGATTTGCTGTTGATCTCGCTTTGGCTCCCACATCTGAAGAGATCCATCCGTAGTGACATTCCCGCGATAGAGTGACGTACCCAACATGGGTACACTTTCTTGGTCGTTGTCCTTGACAGGGGGCTGGCTGGTTTTGGAGACGATTGCGAAGGGGAGAGGAAGCCCATGCGACTACGAACGACGTGTTGTACCTACATGAGAGTGATTGCATTTACGTGTCTGCAGTTAAATTACAACGCCGTGGCCATTGATTGATGCGGTCGTGTGTCTGTTTGTTCTTGGGGCTCTACGATTTTTTGACGAGTCGACTAGTCACAGGCGGCACCACGTCGAAAGAGGCGATCAGCGGTCGATGATCCGACACCATCTTCCAGTAGTCCACAAACGCATCTTCCTCCACGAAGAGCCCGTCGGGATGCGGGACGTGTTCCCAGTTCTGGCCGAAGCTCGGCCGCTTTAATCGCGTGCGATCGGGCATCGCGCGAGGCCACAGCTCGCATGTCGTCGGCACGAGTTCCATACGCTCCATTTCCAATCGCTCTTTCATCTGGCGGTCCGTCTCCGTGCCGTTGAGGTGCGAGGCGAAGATGAAATCCACGCCGACTTCACGATTGTTGTGGTTGCAGTGGGTGATCCGCGCCTCGCGACCGTGGATCTGTGAGAACACGCTCGCGTAGCCGTGGTTCATGACCATGTTGTGGACTGGATCGTTGAAATCATTGAAATCGCCACACATGAGCTAGAAAGTACACACACAATCCCAATAAGCTCTTGGCGCGAAAAGGTCATAAGCTGTAGACAAACAAACGTACCACAGGAGCGTGCTCGAGGTTCTCGCGCGCTACGTAGCGGCGGATGGACTGCAGCACGAGATTGATTTGGGACAATCGCATCTCCTTGTAAATCTCGCAGTGCGGAAACGTCAAATGCGAGTTGATCAGCAGAAACGACTAGAATCACACAGAGTAAGTCAGCCTCATAAGCAAACAGCTACACATAGATACCACGAATGAATCAAACGCACACGCTGGTGGAGTGGCAGCTCGTGGCGATTCCACTTGGTCGCCAAGTGCATCATGAGCGCCACGCGGTCGCCGGCATTGTCAAACTCAATGTGGTGCACGTGGTGGATATCAAACTTCTGCTTGTCCACAAAGATCGCCAGTCCGTCCTCCTTCTGGTCTGCCATCCACATCCACAGAATACAGCACCACTCGTCAGTCGTTGCTGCAATCGCACAAACTTTCTCACAGTAGAACGTACCGGGCCGCTTGGCCGTGTGCATGTAGTGCGTATCGCGGAACGCGCGCCGGAACGTGTCCTGGTACTCGCGGTTGAACCAGAACTCCTGCAGACACACGAGATCGGACCGCTCGCGCTGGACGGAGCGGATCAGCGCGTTGGCGCGTGAGAGAAACGCCGTGCGGTCGTCGCTTTCCAGGCGCCCGCCGTGGCGGAAGTAGCACGGCGCGAGGATGTTGAACGTCATGAGCGACAGCGAGCGCCGCACTTGCGCGGCAGCTCTCCGTTGCACGGCGTCTAGCATGACGAGCGAGTGTGGCTGTGTGTGTGTGTGCGGACGAGCGTGGATGGGGACTGCGTACTGTACGTGGCGAGGAACACGGCGTACGTAAGCGTGCTGCGTATGCACACGACGGCGCGTCGCGTCACCAGCTTCCGGCGATGTATCGGCGGATTCTCGAGCACTCCTCGCTTGTTGGGGGACAGTGGAAGGTAGTACTGTACACACATATGTCATGAGAGACATAACTAGTGTGCAAACAGGAAGCAAAATGACCAAACACGGTAGGTTGTGTCGACGTAAAATTTGAAAACAGGGTGGGGTGTGACGTCAGTTGAACTTGCGGATAACGGTGGTGTGACGTCGACTGCATCAGCGCGACGCAATGGGCACAGCGTAACCTGGTACCGGTACGTGCATTCAAAGCGTTACCCAATGTAACCTTACCTAGGGTGCACGCCGTGGTGCTTCAACTTGAAGCCGCCTATTCACGGTCTCACTTATCTGACTGGTCTCCAATCTCGTTGTGCCTCAATCCCCTCATGCTACGAGCACCACAGCCACGATGCCACGTCTATCGATGGCTGTGCATTGTGTGGGGGCTTCTCAGTCTCTTCACATGGCCTGTTTCATGCGCGTCCATCGATCTGTTCGTCTCTCCCGCTGGTAGCGACACCAACGACGGCAGTCTCACGCGTCCGTTCCAGTCGCTGCCACGCGTTCAGACCGAGATCCGCACGCTCCTCAGCCAGCCTCAGCCTACACCAGCGCCCAGTATCAACGTGTTCCTTCGTGGCGGGCGAT
>JAADXI010000825.1:0-14404 GCA_023337615.1 Pythium brachiatum | reverse complement strand
TTGGCACGCGCCGATGGACGCACGGCAGAGCATCATGGACGTCGAGGCCATGGAGCTGCTAGATCTATTTGCGCGTGTGGACTACCGCGCAGCATGGATTGAAATATTCGAGATTGTGGAGCTACAGCTGCATCTACAGGTGGTTCTCGACACGGAGCTTGTGCCAGGAAAAAAACGCGGTTGTACCCGCGTTCCGGATCTGCTAGCTCAGCGGCTTGTATGTCGCGTCACAAGATCAGTTCAAGACGTTCATGTATCAGCTCACACTTCACATTGACGCTCAAGACCACACCACTAACTTCTACTCCGTCCGCCAGTCATTGCTGCAGTGCTTGAGCGAGGAAGATAACGGCGACGATAGGCGAGTGGTGTCTAGGAAGCCGTGTGAACGCATTCCACTCATCTTGAAGCTCGATTTTGATCAGGCGGACGCAATCGATGGAATGCTCGACGTTGTGAGGACAATCGCTGCGATTGCGCAAGATCCTTCGCGGCTTGAACTACTCGTCACCGCGGAAAGCACGCCGTCTACCCAGCGAGCGAGTGACGTTTTCACTGTGCGATGGCTCGACACAGCATTTGTCGGAACACCGGGGCTGAACTCGATGCTCCAGCAGCTCCGAACCATGGGTACAGCGTGGGATCTCCCGGCACGGTCCTTCCAGCTACGCAGAGTGAGCAGTCTGAGCATGCTGCTTCCTACGGTGGTGGTACTTCGGTCCATGCTCGTTCAACAACCAAGCACGAATATGCTGTCCGAGCTTGTTCTCCACGATGAAGTTTCTGCCAGCATTTTCGCAGCTATCTGCTCTGTGCTTCTGGTGAATCGGAGTGTACGCCGTGTTTCACTGGCGCCAGGAAGAGTCAGCCACCGTCCCCCTGACTACGCGTGGGCGTGGATGGCCTATTCACTGTTCAGCATTGACGCGAACCATGGCATCAGGTCCTTGAAACTCGACATCTACGGACTCAGAGAGCGTACTTTACAGTACATCGAGCGGCTACTCCAGGCTCGTGATCTCTCGCTCTGCTACCAGCTATTCTCGAGGATTCTGAGCTCCTACCAGCGGCTGAGCACCAACCACAAGATCCCACGGTGGTTGAAATCGGTCCGAGAACGCCTTTGCTACTTCGTGTTGATGGTGCGGACGAGCCTATTCTACAGATCCACTCCGGAGAGCAGCCGGAGATGCTTCGCGTTGTTGCAAACGAACCATCGCATCACCATGTTTGCGTGTTGTATCCAGGGGCTGGCTTCTGCTACGTTGATCGCACTCACATCCTCTCTCTCCGGTCAATCGAGCTTCCATTACAACCATCAAGCGGGATCCAAGAGATCGACTTGAACTTATCAGGCGCGAGAAACTTGTCGGCTACTGTACGGCTGCTGAAAACGATTGGCAAGTCCATCACGACGCTCAGGCTTCGATCATCTCCGCTCCTGACAATGTACAGAAGTCGGCTTAGCCAAGAGACGATGAAGGAAATATTTGCTGCATGCCCGTTGATGCAGAGGCTCAATCTAGTGGATGTCAACGTCCCTAATTTCGACTGTCGCTTGGAGATGTGAAACCAGAGGACAAAGACGGCTACAAACGACTTCTTCGAGACCTCAGAGACCAGCGAGTGCCGCTGGTTGAGCTCCACCTTCAGATTTACATCGACGACTTTGAAGATCTGTACCAGGGAATTCTGGAGGCGCTGGACGCCAATCCCGTGCTCGAGAGACTGCTGGTCACGAAGCGCGACGACTATCGAGAATGTGCAATTGATTTGCGAGGGTTAGCGGAACGAAGCGGCCAAGTGATTGTGACGAAGCTTCCTCTCCAGTGCAAAATCGCCTTTCTCAGCGTGTTACCCCGTCTGGATCGCCAAGAGGCATCTCTCAACGTACCAAACAAGCGCCAGCAAGCTTCTTTGCCAGCCTTACGTGACACAATAATCACAAACGTGTTCCAATTTGCAGCGAGCGTGAAAGTCCGAGTGTGTGGGTACTACTAGCCAGTTGTAGTAGCAAAACAGACCAAACTGCGTTTTTGTTCGCACTTCACACCAGTGTTTCCCCATGTAAAGCAGTCGTCGTCTTCGTCCTCCTAGTCGTCCATGATAGACTGCACGCACCCACACACGCGCTGCTTGCACTGTGCGCCAAACTCGAATATCGTCGTGATCAACTCGGTCGGAAGCTTGGTGCTGGCTTCAGTTGCGCGGCCTTGAGCCAAAGCGCTGAGGAACGCCAGCTTCCTTCTCAACGGCAGCGGAGCTCGTTGCACCCCGAGCAGCTTGCCACTGTGCTTGCTGAGCCGTTCGTTGAGTGTCTTGACAAGCGCACTGACAGGTTCGTCTTTGCGTACGGAGAGAAACATGCGTTCAATGACGCTGTTAAGGCCCAGCATCTTCTCGATCTCGACTATCAGAGATTGTAGCTGGTCTGCGGGGGGGGCTGGATGTGGAGGTCGACTAGCTTTCCAGTTGCCGCACTAATGGTCGTGAGCATACGATTGTAGCTATCTGGCTGCCGTGGCCACACGTCACATAAAGACAGCGACTGAAGACGCGATCCACACGTTCCAAGCCACTCCAAACTCGCTATGTTCAGTGTGACGAGATCCAACCGTTGCAGCAGTGGACACGCGGCAAACACTTGCATGAAGAAAGAGTCGTCGAGGAATGCCAAGAGCCCGCGCATCTTAAGACGACGGAGACTGCGTCCAATACACTTGAGCAAGCGGATGGCGGCCACCAGATCTGTCGTGTTCGTGATCTCGAGGAAGATGCTGTCTACGCCACCCGCCGACACACTTGGGACCGAAAACTCACGATGCCGAATGACCTGAGAGCGGTGCAGCCAGCAGACGCCCGCCCCTGGATACACCACACGCACATGCTGCTTGTCAGGCGAGTTGTCGACCACTCGCAGCGTCTCCACTTCGTCCTTGGTGCAGATTTCAACTCGCTCCAGGCCTACAAGCAGCGTTGCGCATGGGAAAACCTCAACAACGGTAGGCGCTTGGGTCGCGAGCTCCGGTGCACGCAGCTCGAAGGATCCGCCCAGGCAGCTCGCGATGTACACAAGCGGGTCGCGCATTTCGAGCACCCTGTTCAAATGCAAGCACGTGTTCAAGGTAGAGAAAGTCGGCGTCGAGATGGACAGCGTTGACCGTCGGCGAGGCCTCCGCACTGAAGAGTTGATACGCGGCCCATGCCCACCAGCGTCGAACATCTTCGTTGGACACTGCAGCGTCTAAATCGTTTGGTCCTTTGAAGCTCATCTTGCTGACGCTGCTGCTGATCTGGAGCGCTGAAGTCGCCGCATAGAACTGCCAGTATCCAGCACCGGTATAATAGCCCATAGCGATCTCCCGCGGAGTCTTGTTCTCACTGGTAGTCTCTGGAGCCAGCATGCTTCGAAAGAACGGGACCATGGTCTCGGCTGGGAGTTCGTGCATCGCAGAGCCGAGATCAAATGCTTCAACATTGATATCCAGCCGGTCGCAAAGGTGTTGTGTGAGACCGAGCACACATGTCGATGTGAGAGTCCTGTCAAACGTGACGTTCACGGCGTCGAGTGAGAACACGTCGTTCAGCGCGGAGATGCTTCGACCCAACCACCGCTGCCACAATGTGGCTGGCTTGAGCCGCTCTGGATGCTTCAGCAGCGTAGCGACTTCGACGACTTTCTTCAGCAGTTTCTCGGCGCTTTTGTGATCGAGTTCCTTCATATTCAAGTCAAATTTGAGTCGGATCCGGTCCTCTGATTCTCGTGTTACTGGCGCGATGCCTCCTTGGTAGTGGCGATCCGCACAGCATTGCAGCAGCGCCTGTCGTACAGTATAGTACGATGGAGAATGTTGTCGTGGATTGACGGCAAACAAAAGCCACTGCAGCACTTTCTCGAGCGATGAGTGAGTGAACGCGTGGTGCAAACCGACGATCTCGAACTGCGGCAGCAGTGGCGAACGCGAAAGCGTCGCTGCGTCCATTACGTGGTCGAGGTGTGCACCGTTTCCAGTGATCTCCAGCAGTGCCTTCCACCCAGCATGGAAGTCTACGCACACGAGCAGCTCCAGCAGCTCCAGGGCTTCGACATCTTCAATGGTGATCGCGCCATCTTCTGGTAAATTCCACTGCAGCCAGACACTGCGAGCCAGATCCGTAGACGTCGCGAACGTATCCACAGACAGGGTCATGCGGTCACGCGCGCATTGGAGCCATGGCTTCAGCAGGCCGATCAGCACCGACGTTGGAGGACTCGCCATCGTGGAGGTTTGGTCGCTTTTGAGAAATGACAAGACGCGAGCGCTTTCTCGGCAGCTCGCTGAGGGGTTGTGAGGTCTACGGACACCAGTGAGAGCCGCGACTCGTACGTTCGCTACCAAAAGTTCTTGAGGATTCGGATGTACATCCATCACACTCCGGGTTTTGCTGTGATTGAGCTTCACCTCCATCTTCCCGTCGGGGATTTCGAAGATCTGGACGCTCTCGGCTCCATTCCGATGCGTGGAACGAACGGCTACTTCTGCAGCGCAAGGATGATCAACGATGTGTGGGAGCTAGCAGAGTGATACTTTTGTGAACTCCAGTCGCATCTGCTACAACTCATCGATTCAAAATGATTTGCTTCATGAATTTGTTCATAGCTGATCGTCGTCTTCATCATCTTCGTCTTCATCGTCCTCGTCGACCGCAACGGACGCCACAAATCCGCACACGCGCTGCTTGCATGGTGCCGCAAACTCAAAGATCATCGCGATCAACACGGTGGCAAGCTCCGTAGAATAGACGCGGCCATGGGAGATCACGCTGAGAAAAGCCAGCTTGCTTTTGATTGGCAGCGCAGCTCGTCGCACTGCAAGCAGTTTGCCACTTTGCTTGCTGAGTCGTTTGTCGAGTGCCGTCACCAGCTCATCATCAGGTTCGCTCCCGTTCGCTGAGAGAAGCACGCGCTCAATTGCACTGTTGAGGTCCAGCATCCGCTCAATGTCATCCATCAAAGGCTCGAGCTCTTCCACGAAGAGCTGGATATGGAGGTCGACTAAGCTTCCGGACGCCGCACCGATGATGGCGAACATGCGCTTGTAGCTATCTGGCTGCTGTGGCTTCACGTCGCTTAGCGACAACGTTTGAAGACGCGATCCACCCATTCCAAGCCACTCAAAGCTCGTTACTTTCACATCGACGAGATCCAAACGACGCAGCGGTGGACACGCAGCAAACACTTGCAAGAAGAAGGTGTCGTCCAGAACCGCCTCTACGTCCCCGACGAGATCGAGGCGTGTGAGACCGCGTCCGATCGACTTGAGCAGCCGTGTAAGAGCGACCAGATCCGTAGAGTCGGTGAGGTCGATGTGGAGACTGTGTATCCCACTAGTAGACGCACTTGGGACGCAGAACTCACGCTGCTGAATGATCTGAGAGCGATGCACCCAGCAGACGCCCGCCCCAGGATACACCGCACGCACGAGCTGTTTGTCAGGCGAGTCTGCGATCACACGCAGCGTTTCCACCTCATTCTTGGTGTAGATTTCCGATCGTTCGTCGCCAGTGAGAAGCGTTGAACGTGGGAAAACCTCAACAACGGTAGGCGCTTGAGTCGCCAACTCAGGTGCACGCAGCTCCAACGATCCGTCCAGGCAGCTTGCGATGTACACCAGCGGATCGCGCATCTCGAGCACTTGTTCAAACACGAGCACGTCTTCAAGCGTGAGATCGTTCATGTCAAGATCAGCCGCCTGGACGGTTGGCGAGGCCTCGACACTGAAGAGTGCGTACGCGATCCATGCCCACCAGCAGCGAATGTCTCGGCTGGGTATCTCCTCGACGTCGTTTGATCCAGAAATGATGATCTTTCGGACGTTGCTAGTGATCTGGAGCGCTGAAGTCGCCGCACAAAACTGCCACAATCCAGCATCAAAGCCCAGAGCGATCTCTTCTGGAGTCTTGCCGTTCTCGGTAGTCTCCGGAGCCAGCATGGTTCGAAAGAACGGGACCATGGCCTCTGATGGAAGCTCGCGGGCTGCCGAGTCTAGATCAATTGTTTCGACCTTGACATCCCATTGGTCGCGAAGGCGTTGAACGAGATCAAGCACGTACGTCGACGTGAGAACCGAGCCAAAGACAACGTCCACGGCATCGAAAGAGAACACGTCGCTCAGCGAGGAGATGCTTGAGCCCGATGCGTGGCGCCACGATGTGTACAACTCAAGTCGCTCTGGATGCTTGAGCAGCGTAGCGACTTCGACGACTTTCTTCAGCAGTTTCTCGGCGCTTTTGGAGTCGAGTTCCATCAAATTCAAGTCGAATTTGATCGGAATCTGGTCCTTTGTGTCTCGTGTGACTGAAGCGATCCGTCCTTGGTGGTGGCGGTCCGCACAGCATTGCAGCAGCGTCTGTCGTACAGCGTAGTACGCTGGCGAGTGCTCCTGTGGATCGACCCCAAAGAAAAGCCACTGCAGCACTTTCTCGAAAGTCGAGTGGATGAACGCCTCATGCAAACTGACGATCTCGAACTTCGGCAGCAGCGGCGAACTCGACAACGTCGCCGCATCCACTAGATGATCCAAATAGACAGTATTGTTGGTGATCTCCAGCAGCGTCTTCCAGCCAGCGTGGAAGTCCACGCGCACGAGCAGCTCCAGCAGCTCCATCGCCTCCACGTCTTCGATGGTGATCGCGCCGTCGTCAGGAAGACTCCAGTTCAACCAGAACCCGCGAGCCAGCTCCACAGGCGTCACAAACGTATCCACGGACAGAGCCATGTAATCGCGCGCGCGATCGAACCATGGCTCTAGCATGCGCAGCAGCACCGACGTTGGAGGACTCGCCATTGTTGGAGGTGGGTCGCTTTTGAGAAATGACAGGACGAGAATACTGTTCTTGCTTAGACGTGGGAGAGACTGAGGGTCTTGATGGAAGTCGACTACTTAATTCCACGAGGTTTCCACGTACGGCACAGTGCCACAGATGCAGTGCCCGTGCTGTGCGGCGAAGCGGAAGATGATGCCTACGCCTGCCGCGTCCAGCTCAGGCAACGCATGGAGAAGTGTCGTCGGCGCCTTCTTAGTGTCGCTGGCTCGACCGGCAATCGACGCCGTCGCAACGCTCAGGAACGCGAGCTTGCGCTGCATTGGGAGCAGCGCCTTCTATACGTTCAGCGCCTTTCCGTGCTGTACCATCAGCACTGCCTCCACAGTAGGCGGCACAGCGAGCCCAGGCATATCCGAGAAGATCGACAGCACGAGCCGCTCGAAGACGTTGTTGTGGTCCAGGGCGTCCACAATGCTTGTCTCCAGTTGCGAGAAGAGGTCGGGGTTGTCCTGAATGTGTAGCTCACGTAACGGCCCACGGTACGCCTTCAGTTCTCGGAACAAAGCTTCGAAGGCCGCATCCTCCACTTGAACGCCATCAAGATACACGGATCTGAAACCTCTAGTCGTGACCCACGCCAAGTTGGTGAGTCCAGTCAGCGTCATATCCAGTCGACGCAGCACGGGGCAGGCAGCAAACACACTGTGGACCACGCCGTCGCTCAGAACCGTGGTCTGTCCAAATGAGTAGAGCGTGAGCGCCTCGAGTGTAGAGCCAACGAGCTGTAGCAGCCGCACTAGCGCATCCGTAGACATTCCGGGGTTCACTTCGAGCTTCAAGCGGCGAATCTTGTGGGAGCGGGGAAGAGGCAATGACGGACGAGCACGACTGGCCACGATCTGCGATCGCTCGACCCAGCAGACGCATGCGCCAGGGTCGACGACGCACACGTAGGGGTGCGGTAGCGAATCCTCGACGACGCGGAGAGACTCAATCCGGCAGCTCGTCGACACGATGGCGCCTGGGTTGTCAGTTGCCGTGGACCGCACGAGCAGCTTTGCGTGGGGGCAAATGTCCACGATCTATGGCACTCGTGACGCTTGCTCAGCGGATGGGAGGACGAACTCAGCGTCAGGTGATGAGGTTATGGCACTGAGAGGGTCTCTGGCCCCAAGCACAGCTGCAAACGCATCGATCTCACTGGACGTGAGGTCGTTCACGGTCAAGGCGAGCTGGTCGATAGCGTGTGAGGCTTCGCGACTGAACAGCGCGTACGCGATCCACGCCCACGCGAGTGGCCCTGTTGCTGGCGCGAGCTGCACAGATCGCAAGTTGCGACTGACCATCACAGCCGAGCACGTGGCTTGGAAGTCGCTAGTTGAGCGATCCGAGTAGTCGTAGAACTTTGGTGGGTTGTGCGGACGATCAGTGACGATTGTACGGCGCAGATACTCGATGGTCGGCAGCGGAGACTCGAAGGCTTCGTCTGGGAGGCAGATGTATTCAACAGGAATCTCCCAGGTCGTGGACAAGGCGTGAAGCTTGGGTGTCATCGCGTCGGGCATACGCAGGGAGCCACGCGGAGACACGCAGTGCAGCGTGAACAGGTCACTTGGCTGCGCGTTGGCCACAATACCAGGGAGCATCGCAGCGCGGTGCGGGTCTTGAATCAACGGCGCCAGCAGCGCGAGCTCGTCCACCACGTGCGCGCCATTGTGGGTCTTGAAGTGGAGCTTAAACGGAATGCAGTCGCTGAGGCTTCGAACGAACGCCTTATCATCGTTCTTAACAGCGATACAGTTGAGTAAAGCATCACGAACAGCCACGTAGCCTGGTGTGTGGTCTGCTGGGTCGATGGGGAACAGCAGCCAGCGAAGGATCTGCGGGATCGACTCCTCGGGCGCCACGCACTTGAGGTTCATGATGGCGAAGCGCGGATACAACGGCGCTGTCTCGCTGGCCTCCAGCAATAGATCCAAGTACGGTTCATGCGCTGCCATTGTGAAGATCTGTCGCCACGCCGTCTTGAAATCCACACGAGCGAGCAGCTCCAATAGCTCCATGGTCTCTACGTCCATGATATCGAAGGTGATTTGGGTCTGCGCGTGCCACAGAATCCACAGATCACTACGCGCGTCACGCTCCTGCACGAACACATCTTGTACCATGTCGACATGGCTCTGTGCGTGATCCAGCCATGGCTGGAGCTGCTGGAGCAGCAGCGCCGTCGGTGGAGATGGGGATGCGGTTGTTTCATTTTTGATTTGTTGGTGGAGCGGGTGATTTTGACAAGCATGATGCATTTACGTAACCACATCACTTTAGTCACGGCTGTTTTTGATCAGTTCGCATAGTTAAGACGTCATAATATGAACATATATATGATGACATATTATGAAACGGATGGCGGTGACCCGGGTCACCGCATTCGCCGGACCCCTGGATTCGGTCGACTTATTTTTGTGGTAGAGAATGCCGGTATTTTTTTCTTGAAGCTGCTGTGCATGGCAATAGGTGCCTTTGGATGGCCATTCGGTCGATTGATTTCGAGAGCTCTATGAGCGAGCCAGGAAGCAACGCAGACGTGCCAACTCGCCTACATGGCGGTCGAGGCGGCTCTGCACAAACTGTCCTACCCAGGGTACGGTCTAATACTGCACGTCCGATGGCTTACGATCGAGTCGTTGCACGTCTTGGAGAGCATGAGGTGTTGGAACTGCAACGTGCGTACAACGACATGGATACCAAGTGGGGAGGAAAGGAGCATGCCCAAGGTGAAGGCAGGGTGATGTCTCTCCTCCGTCAAGGCGTACCAGACGCACAGATACGTGCCGTCTTCGGTGTCGGAGGTCCCAAGATCGACCGTTTGAAAAAAGTGCTGGCCTGCGGGGTAGACACACTACACACACGTCGACCGCAAGCGACACCATGGCATGCAGCATCTCCAGAGGTACTGGCATTCATACGAGACGATGCAGCGAGCTGGGAACTTGAGGATGGGTTTCCCTGTCAGCATCGCCGGCCACGCCAATCCTTCACAGAGCCAAAGATCACCTGGAAGGCTATCTGGAGCCGCTACCTGCAACTGGTGATGCGTCAGCAGTCAGACAAGCGATCATTGAGGACCTGTTTGCAGCTAAGGACCTGGATGCTGCGACAATGGCTGACCTCCACATGCAACGTCAGCCACCTCTCAAGCTGTCAATAAAGAAGTGCAAATCGCTGGCGTTGAAGTACATCTCGATACCAGCGTGCTATCGTGCCTATTTTCCGAGCGTAGACGAGGAAAGCGAGCCGGCAGATATCCAAGACTCCGCATGCATAGTGAACACACAGAATGCAACGGCAGCTGACGTGGAGACACGGAAGCGAGCGCGAAAAGCACCCGGAGTTGAGCCTCCGGCAGCACGTCCTATTGGAAGACCTCGCAAGCACGCAGTGACCACCTCCGCTTCCTCCCACCCATCGATTCTGCACTTCTTCAGGCCAACCACTCCAGCTGACCCATAGTCTGTCAGAATATTACACAATATGATGCCGCATGATATTTGGTAAACGGGTTATGGTGGTGACCCGGGTCACCGCCATCCGTTTCATATCTGTAAACTAGGAACCACCACCCGAGTGCTGGTCATGGGCTCGCTGAATGGTGTGCAACACACCATCGGGCACGCCCCTATTGTACTCATATACGATAAATTACGGATACTTTCCATCCATATCCTAAACTTCACAGAAACATGAGGATACCCCGGGCATCCAATCCTCTACCTGCATACACCCACATTTCCGAAATTGATACCAACCCGTTTGCAATGACTTGCAATAATTAATATCTCATTCCATTATCCTTAGCAGCAAGGCTGTTGCGCTTGAAACCCCTTCGCCACTCATAGCACGCACGCTGGTCTTCCACCGGCATCAAAAACGATATCCTCCTCGTATATTACAGTCATCGAGGTGGCGCGCCTGCTGGAGCTCGTGCTTCGCCAGCGCGTTGACCAGGCCGAATATCTCCACCAGCTTACTCCTCACGTACTACGTCAGTAAACTTGTCGCTCTGGCCGCGCAGCTCGTTTCACGAAAGCCTTAGCCGTGATCCACTCAACAAAATAGTTGCGGTATACGAGTCGTATACCGTCGTATAATACGACGGTCGCTGCCTCGTCGTCAAGCTGGGCGTCCCCATTTCGCTGTTTTCCAGATTGGCGCTTCGCCCCCTCCTACTATGTCCTATCCACCGCACTGACCAGAAGTTCCACGCGATCACACACTTGGCGATAGACCTGGCACGTGACACGTGAGCCGTGTCCTCCACGTAGTCGAAGATGGAGTGGATGCGCTGGCGAGACGAAGATTCCACACGCTGTGCTTGGTGAAGTTGTTGGTGCAAGTGTCGCTCAAATTCCTACCGATACTGGATTTGTTGTGTCCTGTACTAATACCTACATCGCGTAGGCAGCTTGTGTAAGACGCCATACAGTAGTGTAGTGGTCTCAGAGACACACACCAAACGCACGTACGCGCCTTTCACAACTGAGGCAGGCGCCGCTGCATCCGCTTTAGATCGGATCGGACTACACGAATGTGGCTCGTGGATGTCACCTAACATAGCACAATCAACTCTGCCCGTGTCTAGAGGGAAAAATGTGCCGTCCTTATGGCCCTTCCCATATTCTCTCCGTTTACGAACATGACTACCTCTGTTCTGTTGAAAAAGTAACAAGTAATGAACTTTGATGTTCCTAAACCAATGGCTGTAGTCTAACCCTATCCCGAGCCCCTAGGAGATTCTAAAGGGGCTTCGCCCAATTACGGATTTATGAGAAAGTACCCGCGAACATAATTGTAGCCATCTCCTGATCTACTCGTCCGATGCTGACGACGAGGAGGAATCGTCGTCATCACCAGTCGAGGCGGAAAGCACAAATCCACACGCGTTGCTTACAGGGCGCCGCAAATCGGAAAATCGTGGCGATAACCGTAGCGTCAAGCTGTGCGGCTGCTGCTCCACGCTCCATCTTGATCAACTCCACTTCGTCGATGCACAGAACGCTGAGAAAGGCAAGCTTGGACTTGAGCGCTAGCGGAGCTCGTTGGCCACTGAGATTCGCCCCGTTGTGTTGTTGGAGGCGTTGCGTGGGCGTAGGGATAAGCTCTTTATCGGGCTCGTTCTCGTGGACAGCGAGGAACACGCACTCAATGCGACAGGTAGCGAGCAGCAACCCCTCGATGTCGGGCATCAGCTTCTCGAGTCGCTTGGCGGGCAGTTGGATATGAAGCCTGGTCACACGGGGTGCGTCCAAAGGGAGTTTTGACAACAGAGTCTTGTAGCCATCGCGTCGGCGCGATATCACATCGTTCAAAGACAGCGAGCGCAGTCCAGCACCAACCAGTTTGAGCCAATTGAAGTTGGCGACTTCAGCAGACACGAGATCCAATCGACACATCCCTGGGAACGCTCTGAAGAGATGAGAGATGAGTGTGTCGGGGAGGAAGACACCAACGGCACCCCTGAGTTCAATCCGCGTCACCAGATCCGATCGCACGGATGCCAGCAGTTGCTTGAACGCGTCCATATCGGTAGCAGAGGAGAGTTTGAACGTCATGCAGCGTATAGTCGAATCTGATGAGCTCGGTACCGTGAACCGACGACGCTCGATGATCTCGGAGCGATGAACCCAGCAGATCCCTGCGCCAGGATTACAACACACCTGCGTACTGCTTGTCGTGAGTATACTTCGCTACGCGAAGCGCGGTGACTTTATGCTCTGCCTTGAATTCCATGCGGTCCATTCCGATGAGCAGTGTCGCTCCAGGCGATATCTCGACAACGTTCGGTACCGAATTCGCGCCACTGTAGACAGCTTGATCACCCACTGGATTCTCACAGTTCCGGATGATGGCGAGTGGCTCGTGTGCCGTCAGAACGCGGCCAGGCATTTGCTTGTGTGAGGGTCTTCACATCCATTCAGACAGTCGTTAACTTGTGGGTGGCTTCCTTGCTGAAGATGGCGTACGCCAACCACGACCACAACACTTGAGGATCCTCATCCACAGCCAGATCGAAACGAATGTCCTGAATGCTTTGGCTGATCTGGATTGCGGACCATGCTAACCTTGAACACTCGATCCCACGTACTTTGAGCACCGTTGGCGTTTGCTGTTGGGTGGCAGTCAGGAGCATGCTTCGGAAGAATTCCGCCAGCACTCGTGACGATAGCCTGCCTGGCTCAGCACTCAACTCGACCACACCGACGGCGATTCCGGACCGTTCCCAGACACCTCTGGTGGACTCAATCATTGCATCCGTAACAGTGTGTGAGCCGTAAATGATGTCCATTGCGTGGAAACGGAACACCGAACTGATCGGTGTGGTACGGTGAGAGAGCGGTGCTTGCCACAACGGATACAACTCGAGCCGATCGGGATGCGTAGTTAGCGTAGCCGCAGTGTGATATCGTCCATCACTCCTCTGGCTTCAGCGTCCTCGACAAACTCGAGATCAACATGGAACTTGAGCTGGATCCGATCATCCACGGCCCGCGTGAAAGGAAACACGCGCCCCACTTGGTGACGGTCGGCCCAGGATTGCAATAGCGTTTGTCGGACTGCGTGGTACATCGGTAAATGTTCATCCGCGTGGATTTCGAACAGCAGCCACCGCAGGGACTGCTTCAGCGTCGAGCTGGTGAGAGCGTTATCCAAGTAGATAATTTTATACCGTACGTACACTGCATCCGATGCGCCGTTTAGTGGCGCTGCATCCACGACGTCGTTTAAACACACGGTGCTATCTGTCATCTCGAGCAGGATCTTCCACGCCGCTTCATAGTCGACGCGCGCGAAGAGCTCCAGCAGCTCCAGGGCTTCTGCGTCCTCAACCGTGAACACGGCGTCGTCCAGCATCATGCACTCGATCCATGGTGTGGACGGCTGGTCAAACGTATCGAATGACGCCGTCAACCGCCGGCGGGCACGAACAAGCCACGGCTCCAGTAAGAGCGCAAGTACAGGCGTCAATGGACTCGTCATGGCAGCTTTTCCGGGGTGAGATTCGGGGAGAACCACACTGCAACCCCAAGATCTGAAAGCACCAGAATCCTTCCAAAAACGCATAGTAATGTAAATCTGCAAACCTTAGATTCCAATTCTGTCACTCGTAGACTGGTATTTGACATTGATCGTGCATAACCTGTATCATTTGATCGGCGCAAGATGCTGATGGTGAAGAACAACATTCGCGCAACCGACGAGTTGTTGTTGCTTCGTGCAACCAGCAAATCATTCCTGAAATAGGCAAAGTATACTATGTTACGTTAGCGTTTTATCAAACTTGATTTTTGAATTGTGTGGTGTTCGCATCAAATTCGAAATACCGTACTTCGAACTGATGAAGCGCACTGTTATCCGTCAAGTTTCGGTTGGGAGCATTTGCTGACGCGCCGGCAAACGCCGCATGACCAAGAGTGCCAGCAGCTAAATCTTGTATCCAACTGAGCAGCCATAACCCACCTTCCTACGGCAGAGCGCTAATTTTAGTGCTTCGATTGTAGATTCCTAGGGTTGCCTTCGAAGTAGTGATCCCTGTGAGATT
>JAADXI010000824.1:0-14409 GCA_023337615.1 Pythium brachiatum | reverse complement strand
CTTGGCGAGGCAAGCAGCTTCTTCGACGACAATTTTACCACAAGCGCCCCCACGTCCTTCGCGTCGGCGAAGAAGTTGGCCAGGATTTGTGCAGCAAACTTCGCAGCAGCTCCATCGTCTTGAGCGCTGATGTTCTTCATTGCCAAGCCAAGACAGCATTGCTTGAGGTAGTTCTTCAGTGCATCGCTCGGCATCGAGTCAGTTGCTTGGCGATCGATTTCATCGAGCAGCTCGTCTTGGCGCTTTCTCCAGTACTCAGAAAAATGAGCGAGTGCGTTGAGAATGCTGATGATAACCTTGTAGTCTCGGTCTTCATCCTCGTCGTCAGCGACATCCTCGTCTTCCTTCGCCTTCACGCTGTCGTCGTTCTCCGTCATGATGGTCTCAATCTCTTCCTTCACAAAACTGGCCAGTAACTGCGGAGTTGTACGCGACACAATCAGCACTAGCTCGGTCACCGAACGATTTTCGCGATTGTGGGGGAGACCAGAGCCGATGAAAAATCGTAGATAGGTCGCAACAGTGCCCTGGCTGACAGTGAGCATGACAAGCTTGCGGCAAAAGTTCTTCAAGAAATCGCCCAGTGGCGACTTGGACCCCACGGCCTTGACGAGACGGTCGCGAGCATTGCGGTAATCTTGCTGAGTCTGCGAAGGCTCGCATAGAAGTTCGAGCTGCTTGAAGACGGTTTGATCCTTCCACTTTACGAGCTGATCGAGGAGCTTACCAAGATTCTCAGTCTCGTTGAAGAGAGGTTTGAGACCCGAGTGAAATGCCTCCTTTGCATTTTCCAGAAGAGCGTTGGCGTTAGGGGCTCCAGTTGACGCCCTCCGCGACAACTTTTTCGCCTTCAAGAAAGATTCCAGCAGTGTCTGGCACTTGGAACGCTCGACGAAGATGCGGCGGAGAGCCTCTCGGGCAGTCGCGTCAAGTGAGTGGTAGATGAACAGAAGTCCCTTCGCACGAACCGATTCAGTGAACGCTTTTGGAAGCAGGATGTCGTCGAGAAGCTGGATGACTCGGAGCTTCAGCTCCTGCTGCGGATACGCGAAGCACTTGAGCACGAAGTCGGGGACCCAGCCCAGTTTCTTCATGTTCGCGGTTGGAACAACGTTACCCAACGACACATACTGGTCTTCTTCCTCTTCGTCCTCAGCCTCAGGCTCCCAGTATGCGGACACATGGGCGGCGTACACTTGGCTCAGTCCCGTCATCGTCTCCTTTCGCAGCACCACGCGCTTATCCTTCATGCGCTCTCCAACCTGACGCAAACAGTCTTCGCTCACAGCATCGAGATTGTTGGCCGCGAGATCACAGACTTCGTTGACGGCAAGTCGGCGTACTTCCCATTCTTGATCCGCGAGGCGGCCAACGAATTCTTTTTCGATCAAGGAAGCGAGCTCCGGCTTGCGTTGCCAAATGATGGCACTTACTTGCACCATCTGAAGACGGATCTCTTTGCTGACGTCACGGAAGCGGCCAAGGAAGTCACGGAAGTTCTTCATGTAGTCATGGCCATAGTCTGCGTGTGAAGATGCGAACAGTCTTCCCATCAGCGCGATCGCCTCTGATCGCGTCGCCACTTCATCGACTTGAAGCTGCATGCACACATTGGGCAGCACATACAACAGAAGCGACGAGTTGATCTTGTGCACTTCGTAGATCAGCGTGTACACGTGCTCCTTCAGCTCGGACGTCTTGTTCATGAAGCTCGTGGATGCATCTACCAGCACACTGTTGAAGAAGTGCGACAAGTGGCTTTGTAGGTGGTCACTCGTGCGTCGAATGAGCTCCTGGGCCATGTGATAGGGACCCCGGTCCGCAGTGTCTGGGTTTTGCGAGGAGGCATCGCTTGATGGGGCGAGGGAGTTCATGTTCGGGTTCGAGTGCACCAACGGCGACAGGATGACATCGATCAAACTCTGCTCCATCGAGTCGCTCTCTTCGATACACGAGACCATGATCGAGAGCATGAGGTTTTCGATCTTGACCGAGTGCTCCTTGCGGATCGTGTTGAACAGCGTGCGGAAGAGCTGCACGAGCAGCGGCTCGTCGTTCTCATCGGCTGTGTAGTCCATTCCCAACAGCAACAGACACGACTTGACGCTGGCCAGGCTCTCCAACACGTACAGGTAGTGCAAGTCTGTCGACGACGCCGTCTTGTTCGCGCTCTGGTCGTCATGGCCTTCGATCGCGAGACACCGAAGCTGCTCGAGGATCAACTGGAATGCGTCGTACAGCTCCTCATTTGACTTGAACGGCATGTCTGGCGCGTACACACGCAGCAACTCGGCAAAGCAACACGCCGCGAGCGATCGAACGTTCTTCTCGCTGTGCTCCATGATCTTGTCGTGCAGCAGCTCCGTACACAACAGACGCAGCTTCTCCAGCGGGACATCGCTGTCTTGCTGCTGGTTCGAGACCTGCTGGAGTGCTGCCCATGTTTGCTTCATGCGGCGTGACAACTCCGACGAGTTGCCCGCACCGAGCAAGTACGAGCCCGTGAGCACTTGCTCCAGCGCGCTATCGCCCGCGCTCTTGTGCTGCGACGTTGACGTCACGCGCGCTCGTCGCGGTGCTCGCTCTTCGCTCTTCTCCTCCTGCTCCGAGTCGGTCTCCACTGGCTGTTCCATGGGTGGGGTCACCACTCGCGGTTGCTTTCCCTTCGTCAACCCACGCGTTCGAGGTGGCTTGACCACCGCGGCTTCCTCGTCGTCCTCGTCTTCCAGCATCTCTTTATCCTCGATGTCTTCCTTGTCTTCGTCATCTTCACTCTCCACTGCCTTCGTCTTCTTCGCAGGCGCCTTCTCCTTCCGGCGCAGCGCTGACTTGTTCAACGCGTCCATAATCGTCTGCTGTTTGGCGCCACCACTGGCCTTCGGCTTCGTCCCAGACGCTGCTTTTTTGCCAGCAGCTTTATCACCTGAAGCCGTCCGGGATGACGGTGCTCGTGTTGCTGGCGACGGCGCAGGAGACGCGCCACGCGCTGCGCGCTTCGTCGTCGGTGGCATGTTTCCCCCGCTTTCTGTTGGCGTCGTCGTCAATGAGGGCAATCCCCGCCACGACGAATGTTGTCCGCGTACCTGGCAAACGGCAACCAACTCGATCAATTGTACGGACAAATTCGGTATTGTACGCGGACAAAAGTAGCGAATTGGCGCCAAAAGTTGGCGGAGGTAGAGCGTAACCCGCATGAGGAAGAGAGTAACCCTAAGCGATAAGAACTCACTGATAAGAACGTAAAATGAATACTGTTAGGAACGGATACTCGTTGGAAAAACTTGGCGTCCAAAATGAGACCACCAGGACATGGATCACGAGGCTGTTTCTACGGGTCTGGGTGTGGATGTGGCCGAAAAGCTGCAATAGATAGTGGGGAAGCGTACACACGTACTGTATCACAGCTCCCATACTCGCTCGGTGTTTCCACCGTCGAGCCGTTCTCCCGGTTTCAACGGATTGGTGATGTACAGGTTGCCACTTGCCGACGACTCCTGCGCGAGCGCGACGCTGCGTGATGGTTTGACTCGGAACGACGGCTTCTTGCTGTCGTACGCTAGGAGGTTCTTTGGCGGCCCTGTTCGATCTGGAGTTGCTTCTGCGTCGTGTGCGAGCCGCATCGTGCTGGAAATCGCGGCGGAAGATCGCCATTTCACGTCCGGACACGACTGCGTGAATCTGTCGCGCGGTTCGTCGTAGGGATCCACAGTTGATCTCGTAGGCGCGAACGGTCTGGCCGATGAAGACGAGGAGAAGTTGGTAGTTGATGGTGCTGGATACGTTTCCTTCATTCGGCGCTCGCGTGCGCGGTCTTGCGTCGTCTTGATGGGCAGTCGAGAGTGCGATCGTGACTGGTGCATACCGGATAGCGTCTCGAATAGCGTGCGCTTCTCGTTTGTTGGTGTACGCTCCCTACATCCGCATTTTATCAATGAGTATAGCTATCCGCAGTAAACTCCCCATGGACGAATCACGCGTACCTTGCAATCGTGTTGCTCCCGTTCGGTGTGTACACGTGGCTCTCGTCGGGTCCGTCCTCGTAGCACAGACACCTCGACATGAGCTTGCGGCACTTGCGGCACTTGCCGTCCCACGGCTCCGCACGCGCAATGTACGCTCCGCCGCCATTACGATCCACAGCGAGATCCAGCGCGTCGGCGCCAGGCTGCTTCAGACGACGCGTACTCGACGGCGGCGGGTGCAGACTCGAGTCGCTGTTGCTCTTGCCGCCGTCCTTGCGCTTGGAGAAAAACGCCTTCATGCTCCACGAGTGCTCTGCGTGCGAGGGTCTCCGCTACGGTGTAGTGTATGGAGCTGCTTGGGGTTCTGCTGCCTCGACAAGCGTCGCAGTGCGATCCTCCGCGTCGGCAAGCAGCTCTCTCGTGCTGACTGCCACGCCGCACGCCACCAGCCAGCTGCGGCCACGATATGACGGTCCAAGTCATCGACGGCCTTTCCAGGCACAGCAACGTTGACAAATCAGCATTAAGTACCTCTGGGAAATGATATCCGGACTAGTCAGCCAATCAATTTCCACACGTTTGATGATATTGAAACCTGCAATATTGGATACTAGATATGAATTCATGCGAACTGGCGAACAGATACTAAGTACGATCGGGTGAATCAGACAGTGAGCCGGAGTCTGAACATGCTGACGTCAGTGGGGATTTATCTGCCATCAGACTGCTTCTCCAGCCACGAAACACAGATACGAGAACGAGGCAGTTACCATGCAGTCCACGATATGTGTGTGCCTGTGCTTGCCGATATTATCTGCGCTACATATGGGTGGTGGTTCAGCGCTTGTTGAATGACAATGCCGTCGGCATCATTGTCGTTCATTGTGCTACACCTTTGCCCGTCCAAGTTGGCAAGGTTCCCAATCAATGTGGAATGCCTCTGGTAATTTTCACGGCGGGACAAAATAATATGTGAAGGTTTGCAATCAATGTGAAGAAAACCCCAATCAAAGTGAACACCATCTGGCGATTCTGGTCTTTCTGAACCAGCTGTGTGGGTGCACCCACATGGGACACGGATAACCAAGCCAAATCAAAGGGGCAGATGCCGAGGTTATTCCTTAAAACCTCAAGAAATCCATAATGATTGGGGATTTGTTCAGTTTGATTGCAAACCTTTTCAGATTATTTTGTCTCGGATAGAAACGTTTCTTGCGGTGTCACTTTGGTTGCAAAAGTTGCCACATTGGACGGGCAAAGGTGTAGTAGTCGTGAGTCGCGACTCGTGACTCACGACCCGTGACGAACCACAATTGTAGTACCGGTACCGGCAACGACAAGACGAGCGTCTGTCTCCATTGCAAACGCCCGTCAGCATTTTTGTACAGCGGCATCGGGATACCCACTCCACTTCAACTTACGACGAAGTAAACAATCCTCAACGGCGACAGAAGTCTTACCGCTGTCCAGCCTAGACCATCAGATATGCTCCTATTAAATACTATGTAGATTCATTGACTCATGCACTTCACGAACGAAGGTTTGCGTCTTTTCTCCTTCAAGTCACCAGCCATAGCGACTATTATAGCATCCACACTTCCCCACCTCCTCACACCAAGTGGTGCTCGGCTTCGTGCCGGCCGGGAGGACTGTAGGAGGCATGACGCTGTGGTGAGTAGCGAGTGGGTACGATCTGGCCTGTGCACAACGAGATCCGAGCATCTTGCATGCAGAACGCCACCTTCTCAAGCGACCCGAGCGTACGTTGTAGCCCAGACACAAAGTCCATTTCATGCCCGAGCCAGGTGCACACGCCGTTCCTATCAAAGATGAGACGGATCTTGCCGGGCACGCAGATTGGGCTGCCGACCAAAGCTTGGATCACTTCTTCATCACCTTGTAGGTTCGGATACAGGCTCATCAACCCGTCTCGTCGAGCGCGGATAATGAGCACGACTTGGATGGCGACCACCGTCATATCTCCTGCGACTGAGACGTCCACAACGTCCGGAAGAAACTGCGTCCGCAAGAAGACCTGGGAGTAGAGCTGCCACTGCTCGACCACTACGTCAAGGCCTGCATAATCTGGGCCTGCAACATCTTCAGCCAAGATCGAGCGAAGAAACTCCTCCTGGGCGACGCCGTGTTGCTGGGCGTACCCATACTCAAACATCCGTAGATACTCCATCGTGACTCGTGCCGGCGCACCAGCTAACATACTGCGCGACTCAAATACGTTGCGGCTCTTGAGCATGTGCCACTTCTCCTGCAGATGCGCGACGCTCTCAGCGAGCTGGCATACTTCTTTCTCTAACTCGAACGTGCGGTCTTTCTGCTTGGCGCGGTGGCGGCGCTGGTGAAGTTTGTACTGGAGCCGGCGGCGCTGGACTTTCTCTTCGGGCGTGAGCTTGCGACGAGGCCGCGTTGCCAGGGCGAGCTCCAGATCCTCCGTCGAGTTCTCGTCCGAGGACCCGAGAGGAACAGCAGTCGCGCTGCGAGCAGCAGTTGCCACCGCGAACATCGTGCGGAGTGTGGCGTGCTTGGCTTGCGGAGAACTGGCGCCGTTCGTCGTCGGGCTGCTCGTTGGGCGGTTTCTTAGCGCTTGCGGTCGCCTGGAAATAGAAGAATTGATTGAGGACGGAGGACACGTCATCTTTATACTCGGATAAACTATGAAAAGTGAAGGGGGGATCATGCGAAGATGGGCGACGATTCTGTCCAGCAGCTACCTCGCTTGAGTGCCTAGTGTATTCCTCACAAAGCGCGAGACAACACGCAAGTGACACACTTACTGGGGACTGAGTCATCGTGACCTGAGTCAGTTGGTACTGTATTGAGTCAGTCAGGATCCTCACCTGACTCAGGTTACATGCTGCAGGCGGCGAGCACAGGTGAAGCTCGTATCCAGAAGCTCAAAGCGATGAGTTACCCGTCGAGCAGCCAATAGCTTCAGCTGTTTGGAGGGCTCACTGTCCGTTGCGGCAAAGAGACTGCTCACATAGTCGGCACCGACCGCCACCGCTTCACATAACCATGTTTTGAAACAAAGCATCCCACGCCGTCGCCTCTCCAGCATCTCCTGGGCCAGGTGTGGCTCATCCCATCCGCGAGGGAGATTTGCAGAAGACCACTACACACATCGATTCTGGCTGCTCGTCGCCAGGAACTAACGTTTTGAACCCAGAAAAACAGCCTCTAAACAGATTTTTACCATGTATTGGCGTTTACAGTCCAGGTTAGTCGGATACAAATACTAGGTGAGTGCCAATTCGTCTCGGCAAACCGTATCCATCGGGATAGGATCTGGTAGTCTTTCAAGGGCGAGCGCGTGAAATCCCAGCTTCATCCAGAGCCATAGCCAGCCCCATCCCATTTAGCCGCTGATGCGAGTGCTTTTGTGGATTGAAGCACCTGGCTTCTGATAACCTGCTATAATAGATATCATATAGTTTCTATGCACTGCCAGGTGCATTGGGTTTGCCATCTACCTCTATAATCGCATGTTGCGTGAGTTGGCAAATGAAGGTACGCACTGGGCGAAGACGAGATCACTTGAAGTTTGCAGCCTCCTGTCTGTGGGGCTCCAGCCACTGGAGGTCTCCGCTATTTCTATTTCAAACTCCACCTTGATCATCATTGGCCAAAAAAGTCGTTTTAACGTTAAAACGGATTCGAACTGCAAATTGAATCCACGAGGATGCACTGAGTCCGTTCACTATGCTTCAGGGAAACAACGCGCAACAGGCTATCAGCTTGGACTTCACGCAGTTGAGAATGCGTGAACGCGACTCGCGACCCGGCAGTTCCCAACACCCCTCTGCACACGAGGCTCTCACTCCGAGTCCATTCCAGACACAGAGGGCCGATACGTACTGTAGTTCCCGGAGAATCCAATTTTTCCACGCTGAAATCGCAACCGCTCCAGCAAAACCACACGCGAGTAACCACGGATCAGTAATTGTCTCTGCTCACTGTGTGAGTGCAGCCCATGTCGCAGTCTGCTGACCTCACACCCGCTGGATGATCCAGCTCTGGGTCCAGGGAACGATCCCATCACCAATTGGAACAGTGGAGTTGGTATACTGTAATGCAGTGGCAGACCCCACCAAACAACTGACGAATGTACCCAGAATACTCACGACGGTTTCAAGGAACGCGAAGCAGAGGCGTCCGTGCGGTACAAGAAGCCCACGATGTGGCATGTTCCATGCAACACGGAAGCTCATGTCGCAGTCTACCGGCCTCCATGCCAGTGAACGATCCCATTGTTGCAGTTGTAGCCATTCATCCATAAGAAATTCAGCTGCAGATATGGTGGATTGCTTCTCTGAGGGATGTGAACAACATCTCGGCAATAATGGTTACACTGAGACCACGGAAACGGAGAGTAGTGTACAGCATCAACCTCTTGAAAGATACCACGAATGCAGGTTGATACGGTTGGCACATGCAGATGAAATCGGTCTCTCACTGCCAGCCTGATCTGCCCAACATCAAGTCTCAGTGTAGCCATTTAGAAACGTTAGAATTCAAGAGCTCTATTATTGGCGTCGTTTCATGTGTCGGGGGTGTAACGAGCATTTTATTGTGGGGGAGTCGTGGCTCTCTGATCAAGCGCCCGTAAGCCTCATCAGCAGCAGACACAGCAGCCAAGGTGCCGATAGCATGGGTGTCGTGACGGCGGAGTCTGGTCGGCGCAATGGACGGGAGACGGCCATGAGGTCTCCTCCACGGCGCAACGTCATGACGCGTGTGTTCCATCTCTCGATGAAATTGCGTGGTGGTGCACAGCTCGGAAAGGCTGTGAAGGGCCGTAGTAAAGACGGCAAGGGCAAGAAAGACGAAGGCACGGAGGAAGAGCGGCGTCTCCAGGAGTCGATCCGCCGCATGGAGATGAACGACTACATGAAGAAGCTCACGCTGTCCAAGAAGGCGCTGCTCAAAGAGTTCATGGCCAAGGAAGACAAGATCTCGCGCATGAACAAGCTCAAGATCCAGAACCACTGGCGCAAGATCATGCGGCTGGTCAAGGTCGAGTCGCTGCGCAAGGAAGTCGAGATCCGGTCGCAAAACCACGAGCGTGACGTGGACCGCAAGGACGCGATCATCCAAATGCTGGATCGCGACTTGGAAGAAGCCGAAGAGCAATTCCAAATGGCGTTGCGGTCGCACTTACTCAACATTGATGAGTTCATTGACCTCCAAGACGAGCGATTGCTCGGTCTTGAGAAGGAATTTGAGCGCGATCTGCGTGAACTAGAGCAGGAATTCACGATCGAGAAGCAGAAGATCGTGACGCAACACGCCACCGAGAAGAACGAATTGCAGCGCATTATGAGTGCAGTAGAGCAGCAGGAGAAAGAGAAAGAAGCTGAAGCGAGACAGGAGCACGAGCAGCTCCGCGAGGAGATCCGTAACAAGAACTTGGAGGACATCAACGTGCTGCGTATCACACTCGACAGGTACGAGAGACTCGAGGTGAGCCATTGGAACAAGCGAAGATACTAACGATTGATTGATGAAAACAGCACGATTGAAGAGCTGGAGCAGCACTTTGAGACTGCGCATCTCAACTACTTGCAAAACACGGACCAACGCACACAGGATTTCAAGTATTTGACAGCGAAAGACCAGGAATTGTCGCGCGATATTGAGCTCAAGATCCGCAAGATCGAACGGCTCCAGTCCAGCATCGCGCACTGGCGCACCAAGATTGCACAGAACGTGAAGGAGTGCACGGAACGCAACCGCGCGCTGGAAGAAGAGAAGAACGCGATCTCGGGCCACTTCCAGAAGCTCAAGGCGAGAATGAACCGCATGCGTGACGACCAGAAGCGGCGGCTCACCGACTTGTCCAACAACGCACGCAATGCCAAGAAGACGCTGGACGAACAACTGGATCTCGCCGAGCGGATCCTCGCACTGAGCGAGTTAGTGCGTAAGATCGAAACTGAGCGTGAGCGTGTGCTTCCGTTTTACCACTCGACGCTCGCCGACGAAAAGGAAGCCAACGAGATCACGGAGAACGTGCGTCTGGCCGTGCGAACTGGTACGCTGATCGTTGTGGATTCGTGGTGGAGAGCTCTATTGTGAAATTAACTGATTGGTGTTTGGTAGAACAAGTGCAGGGGGAAGAAACAGCGGATCTGCTCGAGTTCCAGCCCCACGGAGTGATCAACGGCGTACCTGTCTCCGAGTGGGAGTACTTGGATCTCTTCTGGAAGCGCTACAACAAGGTCTTGCTCGATGATCTGGCGATCAAGCGCGAGAAAGAGCGGTTCGAGAACGAAAACCGTGAGCTCCAGGCGATCCTGAAGCAGTATCTGGACGGCATCTCCGTGAACGACAGCGTCATGAACAGTGCGAACCCACTGCTGGTAGTCAATGGGCGTCTGAAGCTCCACCAACCTGAGGGCGCCGCGAAAAAGAACAAGCCGATCATCGACGCCAATCACATGGTCGCCACTAACCGCGTGAGCAAGTAAATCAATCAAACCAGGCGCAGTGAGAGAATCCTTAATACACAGTCACAGAGTACACTACACGCACACATTCCACATGCATGGGAGCTGTTACGACAGTAAGAAATCGATGTTGTGGCGGTCGTCGCGTCGTGGGAGATGTTCTTCACTGCTTGACGGATCCACCGAGATTCGTCCGGTCATGAAGGAGATGCGACTGCGTTGGAAGCACGCGTTGACGCGGCTGAGCGAGCCCAGCACACGCTGCAAGCCGGAGACGAAGTCCATGTCGGCGCCCAGCCACGTGACTTGACCCGAGGCGTCGAACTCGAAGCGAACCGAGCCGTAGATATCCAGCGGACACGCGAGAAGCTGCTGCGTGGTGGACTCGTCGTCGCCGATGCTTGGACAGAGGCACTCAACGCCGCTTCGATTGAACAGCATACTCGCGGCCACGTCGACGACCACAACCGTCGACTCATTCAGTGTCAACACGGTCATCTGTAGTGGCACCGTGCGTGTCCACACAAAGCATATCGCGTACAGTTGCCACTGCTCTGCCAGTGCCTCAACGCCACGGTAGTCGGGGCCCTGGACATCGCTAGCCATCATTGAGCGCAGGAAACGATCTTGGCGGGCGCTCTGGCTTGCAACGAGGCCGTGCTCGAAGACGCGGAAGAATACAGATACTATACTCGCCGGGGCGCCTTCATGGGTCCCACGAGACGAGAACAAGTGCAGGTTTGCATGCTCAAGCGCTGCGATTGACTGCGTGAGAGCCGCTACTTCATCTTCGAGACGGAACGTGGTCGCTTGCTGCCGCGCGCGGCGGCGGCGTTGGTAGGCGCGGTACTGTTGACGCCGACGACGCACGGGTTCCGCGAGCTGCCCATCCATAGGCTCAACAGCCAGATCAACAGCCACTGAGTGGGAACATAGGCCACGGAGAGGACGGACGGGGCGTAGCGGACGAGGCATTGCACGTGGTGAGAGCTTGTGGCGGTTGTTTGGGGAGTGAACGCTTCCTCTTGCGATTCGTCATTGCGGGTCGTCACTCTGTGGCTCGATCACTCGGATGCGCCTCTCTCAGCAAGCGACCGGGCGATCCCTGTTGGAGATCATACACTTCACATACTCACGAGTTAGCATTCGTCACCATACCAATCCAAACCCACGAGAAAATTCATAGCAGTGCAATACCTCGTCAAGCGCATCGAGGGGCAGCATGGGACCACCAATTACTCCAATAGATATTGTCTCACACGTGAATCAAGCCCAACACACACCTCGCAAACGCTTGCCAATGTCCGACACCCAACTGTCGGTTTCCGCTTCGATATAATCAATCAGTCACACACGAGCATAATTGATACCCTGTTCGACATGTTACCGCTCCTGGTTCATGCGAAACGGACTGCGGACTTGCGCATCGATCAACTCCTGCGCCTCGTGGATAAGCCGCTTGGCGTGAGGGTACTTCTTGCGGATCACACCGTAGCCGTCCACGTAGCTCGCACCGTGAGCAGTGCGGTTGCGTGTCTCGGTGAGAAGGGCATTCAGCCCAAAGTACAACGCAGTGCATTCGCACTCGCTCTCACAGATGAGCATCAGCTCATTTGGCGCTGTCTCGCCTTCGTTGAGCTTTGCCCTTCCTCCGCCTTCTTTGTAGGAAAGGACGACCGCATGGTCGTACGTCATCGAGCGGCGGCGTCCCAGCCCCGTCTTCAGCGATAGCGGAGACTCAACTGCAAGCTTGGTGACGTCACGGAACGCCAGGGAATGCTCATTCTTGTTGGAGCTCCACAGCAATTGCGAGCCAATGGCATCGATCCGAAAGAGTCGCCACTGCGGCGCCTTGCGACGGGAGCGGAGCTACAATTGTATAATGCAACACAATACATATACGGTCCTTTCTCAGTGATCCTACGAACGAAGAAACCACACCCGTGGAGAGAAAATAAACGAACCTTTTGGATGGGCACACCTTTGTTCATTGTCACGAGAAAGTGGGCGAGGCGGTTCTTGGGGCCTGGGATCAGTCCAATCTCCACAAGTGAAAAGTACTCTTCCACGTGCTGGAAGTTCTCGGCCGCGTTGGGCACTGCAGACTCGGCCATGAGCTGGGCGTGTTCTTGGCGAAGGATGTACTTGCGAAAGAAGCGCTGGATCTTGATGATCGCGATGTGGCGGATCTGGTATTCGCGGGCCGTGACGTACTTTTGCACGATGACCATGCGCTCTTCCAGCATGGTCTGTTTGTCGAGTGCATCAAGGCGCCTTTCAAAGACCGGGTCCTGGCGCAGCACGTACAGTCGTCGCTTCGTGGCCTGTTGCCGGCCCAGGAACCCACGCACGGACTTCTGGAGCAATAGGGTGATTGTATGCATATCCACGGCGTGCGGACCGTCAATGAACGCCTTCTTGCGGACGATCCGTGGACCACCACTGTACACCAGCGTCAGATACTGCCACGATACAAAGTTGATGCACCGGTAGTGGCTCCCCAGCACAAACCCTTCCTTGGCTTGCGACGGGTCATTCTCTTGGAGAAGATGGCTGTTCTCAATGCGTCCAGGAGGGTGCTGGCCATCGTTGAGAAAGTGCTTCCACAACTCCAGCCAACTGGACGAGACAATGTAAAACAGGTTTTGTCCGCCGACACTGGGAGCGCGAGCCAAAAATTCCAACGCGAGAGCTTCTTCATCCGCTCGAATGCGCGCAAAGTCGATCTCGAGGAACGCCATGATCTCCAGGGAGAAGAGGCCTCGATTTGCCAGCATTGTGATCACCCGCAGCAAGTACTTGGTCAGGCCCTGCGCACGCTCACTGGGTACAGTTACTTTCAGCAGCCAGCTACGCTCAGGCAGCTATCAAAACGTGTCAAGAACTGTCAGCATATCGAGTAAGCGACGATCAATAGAGGTGTAAGTAAACGTACGGCGGGGATGATGGGCAGCCGGCGCTGTAGGGCGACGTGGAGAGCCTCAAACTCGGAGTAGCGGCGCCGCACAACGTGCTTGCGGAGGCAATAGTGGACGGTGAGCACGTAGTTGGTGTACGGCATTTGCCAGCGACGCTGGGCCTGCTCCATCGTGGCGATACACACATCCAGCATCGCGCTGGCTCGGTCCACGCTGATGAAATCAAGACTGCGTGGCTCCTCCAGCGGCCGTAGCTTCGCCAGGATCGCGTCTGGCTTGTACTCCGTGTTTTCTAGCAGCGGCAGCGATCGCAGGAATCGATAGGCCACTGCCTGACGCTGGAAGAGATCTTCCGTCGGTGTCGGATTGTTTTTCGTGGCGGACTGGTCGCGAAGATTGAACGCGTGCTGTAGACACAGCGTGCGGAACGTGGAGACCACGAGTTCTGGTGGAGAACCGACTGGGATCTGTAGCTCATCATACGCCTTGGAGGCCGCTTCGCGTGCTTGATCCACAGGTAGCACGCCCATGATCCATGTAAGCACTGGAAGTATCTGCGAGGTGAGACCGTGAGGCTAACTGCGCGACGCTTCAAGATCCAGATCCCTGCGCATGCAGGTACGCATGGAAGATTATCACATAAGAGAGGTGAGCCGAATGGACAGCGATCTCAAGCCACGACCTGGATGCATGATGATGGGGAGCATTCGTGTGACCAAGTGCACCCAGTGCGCAGGCTTCGGTTCATGAGTCTTCCAGGCCAAAAGCCCACCCCGGACAATTGAGAGAGGAGTATTCGCCTGGTGGTGGTGGAAGATGAAGCCTCGTCGCCACGCAGAGCCTACAGAGGGCGAAGAGCTGCCGCTGCTGAGTAGTGGCAATGGCCTTGATCGCCATCGTGTTCACCCTGAAGCCACGGCGGGCGTGCTGTCCAAGGCCACGTTCTCCTGGCTGGGTGAGCTGCTCAAGCAAGGCGCGCGTGCGCCACTGCAGCTGCAGGATCTCTGGGACGTGCGTGAGGATGATGAGGCCAGTCGCGTGGCAGCTAAGCTGCGTGAGGCCATG
>JAADXI010000823.1:0-14412 GCA_023337615.1 Pythium brachiatum | reverse complement strand
TTGTTGCAAACGATCAGATAATTTGTCGCACAAGAACCAGCGTATAATTGACCAATTGGCCGCCGATGCTCAACTCTTCTTTTTGGACCAATAGTAACACTGTAATTTTATGAGCTCATATACACAATTCTGGCCAATCAGTTACTGTCGCACAGGGGTTACGTTACGCTCGCACCCGCGGGAGAAGTCGGTGGACAATGCGTGGGGTTCTTCCAGAGTCACAGACTCAGTGGAGACTGCAGGGGGATCGACAGCCATGGCCATCTCTCAGTATCACTCTCACTCTGTCACTGGGAGTCTTTGGGTGTGAGACTCGCGAGACCGACTGAACCGAGCTCAGCGAAGCCGATGTCGTTATGCACTGAATCCTGTGGGCAGTTGTTAGAGAGAGACTGGTTAAGAATAGTCCGATAGGGGTCAGTAGGCGAGGTTCGCGGGTACCAAGCAGCAGGATATCTAGACCAAGACGCCGCCGGGAGTTGCGTCGCCTGTTATTGACGGAGTTGTGCATACTACAGCCAGCTAATACGCCTTGGCCGCGGCATCGTACACCATGCACCAGTTGTCGCACTCGCATCCGTCCTTGGTGCGTATTTGTGTGTCTTGATCGTCTTGAAACCCGCGCGCTCGTAGAGCCGCACGGCGTCCTCAGTCTGTGTGGACAGTAGCACGCGATCGCGGCCTTTTGTCACGAAGTTGGAGCGTGTGGAGCCCCACGCCCCGCGCCACTCGGTCTTGACCATGAACCAATCGAGCGTCGCTGCTGGCTGGTACGGCTGGAGATACGCCTCAGGGGAGTCCATGACCTCCATGAAGTTGATGAGTCGCCATGTGAACTGCATCCCAAATTTGAATGGGAGCTGCCACGCGTGGCGTACCACGGACCAGAGAGACGGCACCGCACTGCTGTTTTCAGGCGTCATACATGCGTGGCCGATGACTTCGTCGCCGTCGTAAATCAAGTAGGAGTGGCTGGCCATGAGCTCTGCGATACCCCTGTACACAAACTTCTCGGCGTCGGGATGCTTGTCGTGGAGGTCGATCAGTTTCCACGCAGGGTTATCCCAGAAGCCGTCGACCAACAACGAGATCGCACTGGTGGGGCTGTGTTGGGCGGTACTGCAGGCCCTTGAGGAATTCATCGGACCGAGGCTGCGCTGGGAGTACGTGGACTTGTTCTGTTGGCTTGGCGTTGGGAAGCGTCTTCTTCTGTCTTGGTGAATTCAGGAATGCCAGAGCATGGAAGCGAGACAGTTGGGACGGGAACTGGAGCAGCACTGGACCATGGAGGTGGGGAGATCCCGTGGGACAAACGTGTTGCCACGACGCTGGATTTGATTTCGTTTGTTTACCCACGGGGCCATACAGTATCTCGGACTTCTGGTGAGCCCGCTGCTTCTTCCCCTGGCTTGCTGGGAATCACAAGCGGACCACATCAACAGATTCACGGTCTTGAGCGAACGCACATTCACTCCTGTATCGGTTGAACCCGGAATGATGGTACTCTGGGTATCATCTATTGGCTGAAATTTGGGAGAGATACGTTTTGGCCAATGATATCCATTCGTAGCTTCTCGCTCAAGGAACGCGCATTCGAATTCCTCAACACGGAGCGGAAATGCAGACCGCTGCGAGTCCTCGCCTGGCGGAAGATGACGCCGCTGCGTTGGCTGCTCTAGCATCGCAACAAACCCGCCGCTTGGCAGACTTCACATCGGCGCTGGGCCCACGCGTCGCGATATGTCCGCACTGCCGCTTGGGCTTTGGCTCGGCATCACTTCAGATCCACGTGCGGCGATGCCGCGCGCTGCTGCCGGATCTGGAGGCGGAGGCAGCAGCAGCCGAAGCTGCAGAGGCGGCTGCAAAGGCAGCCAAGAAACCGAAGAAGAAGCTGAAAGTGCCGTCGCTCGTGGATCTGTACGTTGAAACGGACATTGGGTTATGTAGAAATGCGGGGACCCGGGGTGCTTACAAGGAATGGCCATGGATAGATGTCTGCGATATGCGACGCGCAACTTCCAGGCCGTATGTATGGACAAGGTCATGACTGCACCAGAGCATGAAGGTAGCAGCAATGGTGCGATTGCTCAATGATAGGCCGATCACTGATTGGTGAAATTGTGTTGTTGCAGCGGCATTGATCGAGGCGTTGCCGACGGAGCTCGTCCACCGGATCATCACCAATTTGGTCTACGATAACAAGCAGGTACAGATCTTCAAGATTGATTCAAGATTGTGTGTGTAGCGCTGAATTGCATTGATTGGTGGTTAGATCACAGAAAAAGAAGACAAGCAGCGATCGAAAGTGGGGCAGTTGCAGCGGGAGCTCAAGGACCTCAACGTCCAGAAAGGCATGTTAGAGGGTTTCCGCCACCAAGCCACAGCGTTCCGAACTCGCTTGACCGAGCAAGATGAGTTGGTCGAAACGATGCGACGCCAGCTGGAGAACTCCAAGAACGAACTCGCAGCGGTGCAGCAGCAGAATGCGCAGCTCCAGTCCCAATTCGGAGGCTTCCAAAAGAAGGAACTGCGTCTCGAAGGCCGGGTACGTCGTGCCTTACTGACAACAGACTGGCAATGCTCTAACTGTATTGCTTGTCTAGATCAATACACTCGCAGCGGACAACGATAAGCTCAAGGGAGACGTTCGAGCCGCGCGCAAGAAGGAAATGGAGGCGATCAAGCTTCTTGCTAGTGCCGCCAAGACTGGGAAACCAATTGATTCCCACAGAGTCAGTGCTCTCCAGGACATCCCCAGCAACCAGCAGCAAGACATTCGCTCTAATAAGCGGCCAGCCACGGCAGAGAGGCGTGTTGTCGCTCCACGGCCTCGCACGGAAGGCTCCAAGATCCCATTCCCAGCGCATTTGCCTGTTGCGTATGCAGCCAAGTGTGTACCTGTCACTCTAACGAGGTAATAGAGAACCGAACCCAAACCGTACTTAGTCGGGAGTGTTCATTTTTTTCGGTCCTCAACATCAGCGGCCAGATATCGAAGAAGTCTCCCATCGGGCAAATGCAGACGCCGAGAATGACGACGCTCTCGATGGGTCTGCTGCCGCGAGGGAGTGCTCTGGTGGCCGAAACGCTACAGCTAGCGGAAGCGCAGCTCATGGAGCATCGGACAATCTTTTCAGAGGTGCGTGATAGTGTCTACAAGTGTCGTTCTGTCAGGTTCAAGATACTGACACGGGAACTCCTACTAACGCAGGTCCACCAAGTGCTGGACGAGATGGTTTACGACGTGGAGACGTGTGAGCGCGAGTGTGAAGCCGCGCGATTGAAGCACGAGCTACTGATCGCCAAGAGCGCCGTGGTGGAGTACCAGGAGCGCGAGAGCATGCTCATCCAAGAGCGTCAGCAAGTGAGGAATGCCTTGATTGTGAGTTGATGGCAACGGCCACAATGCCCATTGATGCGTGGCTATGTGATAGGCGTTTGATTACGCGCTTGCAGTCGAGAAAGAAGGGCAGGCGATCATGGCGCGACTGCAAGACCATCTACGCGTCGTGATGGCCGAGCTGGCGACGAAAGAGCAGCTTGAGAAGGACTTAGCGCAAGCCCACGAGCAGCTCCGACTGTCTGCACAGCTTTCAAAAGAACTCGCCAATGCCCAGCGTGAAATCCGTGAGTTGCACCGTAAGAACAGCATCCAGAAACTGCTCAGGCCAAGCGGTGCGACGACTACCAAGACCAATGGCAATGGGGTCTCGTACACTGCGAAGCTTGACCGAGCCGTGAGCAGCTACATCAGTTCAACACCGCGTATGTTCACATCATCGCCAGCGTCTTCGCCAGTCGCGTTTGCTCCCCCTCCGTCGAACCAGCTTGAGACAGCATTGGAGAACGACATGTTAGCCCGCTTGTCCGACACAGTGCTCATGTACGTGTTCACCTACTTGGATGCGAACAGCGTGTTTGCTGTGAACCTCACAAGCCGCACCATGATGACACGCGTCCACACGATATTTGGCATGCCACCGAACTCGGTGACGATCAAGAAGACCCCACCACCAGTCGTAGAGCCGTCGCCTCCGTCTCTTCTGAAGCAGAGTGTCATGAAGGCTCGTAGTCAGAGCAGCATCGTACCAGGCCCATCGTACAGTGACAAGAAAGGCGCTCACCAAGCCAAGGTCGAGGTGATTGCCAAGTCGCTGAACAAGGGTGAGATCAAATACATCCGCGACATGAACGCGCGAGTGAAGATGCTGGAGGTGAGTGGATCTAGAGAGCTTTGGTGGCCTGGAGCTTGGATGGCGACTGACGTTTTTGTGGGTGATTTGTAGAGCAATCTCTCTCAAGTGGAAGCTGAAAAAGAAGACATTGCTGCTCGTTTACACAGTGCCGAGAGCGTGCGGGACTTTCTCATGGAGAAAGTGAAAGAGTCTGAAGATCAGTTGTCGATGGTGATGGAAGGCTCGGCAAAGAAAGAGGAGCAGAACGCCATGGACCGCGAGATCATGGGCTTTCTAGATGCCAGGATACAAGAGTACGAGCTGACAAGCAAACGACTGGCGAAACAGAATGAAGAGCTCATCGGCGAACTGCGACGTGTGCGCGATGAGCACGAAGCGAAACTCACGGTAAGTGACCTGGGAAAATGACTCACCTGGTGTGATCAGGTTCTGACTTCTCTCCATGGTACTGCAAGATTGTCCACGATATGGTGACGCTGCTTTCCGACGAGAAGAATGACCTCAGCACTCAGCTCAAGGTATGTAGCCATTCGTCTATCTCATGGTGTCGGACCCTGCTCACAACTTGTTCTTCATTGACTAGTCGCAACGCAAGGTGCTTGTACGTGAAGTGAAGGCTCTCCGTCTCCAGAACGAGCAGCTCACGTACGAGAAAGAACGCTACTTCACGCAGCTCAAGCAGCTTCGACACGCGCTGCAGCACCTCGACGACCTCGGGTGAAGTGGAAGTGGTCACATTCAATAGTGGCATCTGCACCTGTCATTGTATTGAGGGGACTAAAGAGCCCTCTATTGGAGCAGCCCACAGTAGAGATGATTGTTCAACATCGACCATCACTCTTTCGCTTCGATCACGTTCGAGATCGCCATGCACCACAGGCGGGTTTACACATCTCAGCCATTATATCCCAAACCCACCTGTTTGCGAGTGTTTATGCTGTGAAAAGCATCAACCCGCCGGCCCGTTTTACATGGCCCATTTGATGTGGTCCACATCCAAGATGTTCGGCGATGGTGGCCGCAGAGATGAAGAGGCAACCGACAATTGTCAGCCAAGGTCTCACGTGAATTGCAGCGGCACCATGGCGACCATGGGCGTGCTGCGACGGCTCTCGAGCTCCACGCGCCGCGCGCAGCAGCTCAGCAACAGCGCCAGTGTGTGCGTGTCCAGTCCGCAGCGGTCGCTGCTTCTCGCGGCGCAGCGCGGCAATGCGGCGGCGCTGAACATGCCGCTGGTGTGGCGTTCGTCGTCCTTCGCTGTGCGTGGGTTTTCCAGCAACGCCGGCGACGAAGGCGGTGAGAACCCACAGAGTGGAGAGCCAACGGAAGCGCCTGCGACGCCACGCAAGAAGCACAACCGCCGTAACAACCGCAAGACCACGGAAGCTTCGGGAACTCAAGAACCGACGGTCGAAGTCGTGGAGAACTCGGTCGCGCGACTCGGGGAAGGCGATAATGCGCCTAGTTACCCACACGTGCTGGCGATTCCAGCGCACCGCCGTCCATTTTTCCCAGGCGTGGTGACGCCCATGACCATCACGAACCCGGAAGTCACGAAGGCGCTGCTGGCGCTCAAGGAAAGCGGGCAGCAGTACGTCGGTGTGTTCCTGAAGAAAGCGGCGGCGACCACTGCGAGTGCTGGCTCGGCGGCGATGAGCAACGCGATGGGAAGTCTGCTGAACGACCCATCAAAGCAGGGCGCTGAGGATCTGATCAAGGACCTGAGCGAGATCCACCATGTCGGCAGCTTTGCGCGGATCGACAACATGATGCCGTTTGATGCCAACTCAGTGCAGGTGCTCATGGTCTCGCAGCGCCGTGTCATCATTGACGGCGTGCACGACATGGGGCCACCGCTGCGCGTGTCGATTAACCCGCTGGAGAACCCGGAGTACGACCCCAAGAGCCAGCTCATTCGCGCGTACTCGAACGAGATCGTCGCGACGCTGCGGGAGATTGTCAAGATGAACCCGCTGTTCAAGGAGCACATGCAGTACTTCTCGCAGCGCATTGACATCCACAACCCGTACAAGCTGGCGGACTTTGCCGCGTCCGTGACGACTGCCGATGGGGAAGAACTGCAACAGGTCATGGAGGAAATGAACTGCGAGTTGCGATTGAAGAAGGCGCTGGAGCTCATCACGAAGGAGCTTGAGCTCAGTAAGGTGCAACAGGTGATCAAGGAGCAGGTCGAAGAGAAGGTGTCGAAGAACCAGCGTCAGTACCTGCTCATGGAGCAGCTCAAGGCGATCAAGAAGGAGCTTGGCATGGAGAAGGACGACAAGGAAGCCATGATCTCGAAGTACCGCGAGCGTATCGCCGCATGTGCACCAGGCAGCATTCCTGCGAGTGTGATGGAGGTCGTGGAGGAGGAGCTGAACAAGCTGTCGATGCTGGAGAAGAACTCGTCCGAGTTCAACGTCACGCGCAACTACCTCGACTGGCTGACTCAGCTGCCATGGGGCAAGTCGACTGAAGAGAACTTTGACCTCGCCAAGGCCAAGCAGATCCTGGACGAAGACCACTACGGTTTGTCAGATATCAAGGAGCGCATTCTCGAGTTCATTGCTGTCTCGAAGCTCAAGGGAGGTGTCCAGGGCAAGATTCTGTGCTTTGTCGGTCCGCCTGGTGTCGGCAAGACCAGTATCGGCCACTCGATCGCGCGCTCGCTGAACCGTGAGTTCTACCGCTTTTCCGTTGGTGGTCTGAGCGACGTGGCGGAGATTAAGGGCCACCGTCGCACGTACGTTGGCGCCATGCCTGGTAAGGTGATTCAGTGCTTGAAGACTACCCAGAGCTCGAACCCATTGATTCTGATCGATGAGATCGACAAGCTCGGCCGGGGCTACCAGGGTGACCCAGCGTCGGCGCTGCTGGAGCTGCTCGACCCTGGCCAGCACAACGCGTTTGTGGACCACTACATGGATGTGCCAGTCGATCTGTCGCGTGTGCTGTTCATCTGCACGGCCAACGTGACCGACACGATTCCAGGCCCTCTTCTCGACCGTATGGAGTTAATCCGCTTGTCCGGCTACGACTCGCCGGAAAAGCTCGCGATTGCCAAGCAGTACCTGGTGCCGAAGGTCATCGACCGCACCGGCCTCGGTAAGGACTCAAAGATGGCGACGCCAGAGTCACTTGGTCTCACCGACGACGCGATCCTCACGCTCGTGAAGCGATACTGCCGAGAGAGTGGTGTCCGTAACCTGGAGAAGCACGTGGAGCGTATCTTCCGTAAGATTGCGCTGGAGGTTGTGCAGGAAATTGAGAAGGCGGAGACGGTGACCGGCGAGCATGCTGAAGGTGAAACTACGGTCGATGATGCTGCGGAGCAGACAAAGCCAGAAGTCGACGAAGCTTCCGTGGATAAGGACCGCTTCCTCATCACGCCGGACAAGCTCGACAAATACGTGGGCAAGGCGATCTTCCAGTCGTACGTACCCTATTGTATCTTGGTGATAGTGTGGAGCTGTGTATACTAACTTGGTGTTGTGGTTGTAGGGATCGCATGTACGACAAGCTCGTGCCTGGCGTCGTGATGGGCTTGGCCTGGACGGCGATGGGCGGATCCTCGCTGTACATCGAGACGACGGAGATCCTGTCCAAGGGCGACAAGTCGGGCTTGGTCACGACTGGTCAGATGGGCTCGGTCATGGAGGAAAGTACGAAGATTGCGCACACGTACGCTCGTCACAAGCTCCAGGCGATCGACCCGACGAACGAGTTCTTCGAGGAATCCCAGATCCACCTCCACGTGCCTGAGGGTGCCACGCCCAAGGATGGTCCTTCCGCCGGCTGTACCATGGTCACTGCCATGCTCTCGCTCGCCATGAAGAAGTACGTATCCTCTCCATCAGTTGCTGCATGAGATCTTGATCTGGAAGCTGACATATCACGTGTTGTGAATGGCTTTAGGAACGTCAAGGAGGACCTTGCGATGACGGGTGAGCTGTCGCTTGTGGGTAAGGTGCTGCCTGTGGGCGGCATCAAGGAGAAGGTGATCGCTGCGAAGCGTGCGGGCGTCAAGACGATCGTGCTGCCGATCGGCAACAAGCGCGACTTCGACGAATTGGACGAGTACCTGCGCCAAGACCTGGACGCCCACTTTGCCGATTATTATGACGACGTCTTCAAGGTGGCTTTTGACTGATAGGACGGACACCCACTAGACCAGAGATCTCTACCACCGTGTGGATACAATAAACACTCCCCACCCTCACGACGAGAGAGACCTTCCTCCTGCAGCCAGCCAAAAAGCCAAAAAGCCACACAAAAGAAGCCAGGATTCTTTTCCTGAGTTTTGGCTGATTTCAGCAGATTTCCGGAAAGAGAGATATTAGGTTACGCGGGTTACGCATGTGTAACGTACCCACTTGGCCATCACCGTCACGGTCACGGTCTCCGTCAACGTCGACCGCTGGAAGGAGGCAACTCTCTCCATCACCGCATTCTTCATCCACGCGTGCAGCCCACAAGCGTCCGATCCGCTCGGCTCAGCAGCTGCAGTACTGTACACAACTACTAACAAGAATGGTCGTGCGTATCTTCTGGAACATCGGCGCCGGCTTCGTGCATCGCGCGCTCAACAAGGCCACCATGAAGCCTGGCGTGGGCGTGCTATACCCGGCCGTGTGGCGCGCGCGCCCGGGATTTCTGGACTGCGACGTCAATATGCATCTCAACAACGCAGCCTACCTGTTCAACATGGAGCTCGCACGCTGGCACTTCTCCGCGTACGTCCCTCTGTGAGCTAGTTTTTAAGGAGACCAATCTTCTAATATCTGTGTGTTTCACAGTTCGACGGGCATCATGACGGAGGCGATTAAGCGCCGCCAAATGTTCCTCGTGGGCTCGCAGACGATCCGCTACCGGTACCCGATTCCTCCGTTCCGTCCGTACGAGATCCGCACGCAGATCGTGTACTGGGACGACCTCTGGGTGTACTTTGCGCACCAGTTCCAGTGCCCCACCACGGGCAAGCTGTACGCTGAAGCGCTCTGCCGTGCAACTGTGAAGCAGGGCAAGTCGCGCATTGGCGGGCGTGAGCTCTACTTGGCGGCGACGGGTTTTGACGTCGGAGCGCCCAAGGAAATGCCGCCAGTCGTCGAAGAGTTCCTCAAATGGGACGGCGCCTCGAAGGAAAGCATGGAGACTAGCGAGGAACACGAGCGACGCCTCAAGGTCACGGGCGCGTCCGACGCGCGTCCCCAGGGATGGTGGGCCAAGCTCACGCGCACGTGGAACCTGCCATTCTAATAACCGCATTCCATTGCCGACTGGCACGGCGATTGCTGCCTGTGTTTACGCGAATAATAGAACTTTGCATGGCATTCATTGGGTGAAAATGACGTCAATTGCTGGCAAAATCCGACGTGCACGTGGATGAAACCGCGGCGCAAGAGAACCAAGCAGCGCTGCACTCCACGCCGTCGTCAGCCGCATTCCTTTCGTCGCGAGGGGCTCGACAGACCTCCTCTTGAAGCAATGGTGCTGCGCGTGTTGTGGAACCTGACGGCGGGCGTGCTCCACCACGCGATCGCCAAGCCGCCGACCAAGCCCGGACTCGGCGTGCTCTACCCGACGGTGTGGCGCGCGCGCACGGGCTTCTTGGACTGCGATGTGAACTTGCACCTGAACAATGCGTCCTACTTGTACTGCATGGAGCTCGCGCGATGGCACTTCGCAGGGTACGCTCTCACTGCAGCAGTTGCCGTGGTTGAGCTGGTGGATGGTGGCTAATGATGGGATATGTCTGTATGGATGCTGTGTACACTGTAGAACCATCGGCATGATGCCGACGTACGTGAAGAAGCGCATGGTGTTCTTGGCCGCCGCTAACACCATTCGCTACCGCCATCCGATTCCTCCGTTCGCGGCGTACGAGATCCAGACGCAGATTGTCTACTGGGACGACGACTGGATGTACTTCCTGCAGCAGTTCGTGTGTCCGACCACCGGCAAGCTCTACGCCGAGGGGCTCTGCCGCGCGACCGTCAAGCAAGGCCGCAAACGCGTTGCCATGCGTGAGGTCTACCGCGACGCCACGGGTTTGGACCTCACGCCAAACGCCACGATGCCGCCCGTCGTGGAGGAGTTCCTCAAGTGGGACGCAGCCTCGCGCGTGAGCATGGAGACGTCCGAGTTTCTCGCGAAGGAAGCCTTGGTGGACAACAAGCCAGCCAACGACCCGTGGAGCATCATCACACGCTCGTGGAACAGCCCCCACCGACACAACCAGTGAGCAGACAGTGAGGAAGCTCCTTGCATGCGAAGATACATTAGATTCATTGGCATTACAATCAACACGACACATTCTCAACGCTGATAACCGAAGTTTGCATGTTGAACGAACTCATGCCAGAGAGGTCTTTTCTACTTTCTACCGAGCTGTACTGTAAATATGGGGTCCTAAACTGTGGAGAGGCCTTGGGTGGCCTGGGATGCACACTACGTTCTAAGAGGGCCTCTGTCGATCAGCAATCGAAGAGACGCTAGCTGCTGCCGTGCTGGTTCATCCGGCTCCGTCCATCTTCCACTGCACACACAGTGGACGAAGAGGAGCGAGTCTACGGCCAACTGCCGCAGACTTGGGAGCCGTCGCTCACTCTCAGAGAGCGAGACTGGCGACTCGCACGTGGATGTCCAGACGCGCGAAATGGAGGCAAAACCGAGGAGGCGACGAGACTGTCGGGCGGGTTCAGGCGACGCGAAGCGCGTCACCAGAGAAGACGATCGCACGCCTAGTTGATCCGCGCGACCTTGGACGGCACCACGCGCGGGTTCTCGTCCTCCAGCTTCCGCTTGGCGGCGCCCTTGAAGTTGTATCGGCAGTTGTGTTCCTCGGCATATCGGTGCTTGTTGCAGAACGTGTAGTCACATCGGCACGTCACGGCCGTGAGCCCGACCTTGGTCTTGCACTCCCAGCATCGTCGGCGGTTCTTCTGCACAGGCACATCAGGCACAGGCTCCTTCTCTTCTTCCGGGGCAACCGTGACCTCGACCTTCTGCACCTTCAAGTGGTCGTGTGGAATATCATTCACCGACGCCGGAAGGAACGACGACGACCGTTTCAGGATGCTCTTGCGGAAGATGATCGGCTTCTTGGCCTCGTCCACGCCCACAGGAGACACGCGCGCGAACCGAAGACTCGAACCGGCGTCTGCAGAGGCCATAGAGCTCGTCTCGCAGTCCTCGATCGTTGCTTCCATCTTGGGCGCGGCCTGTTTCGACGCGCAGTCCGTGGCCGTCGCCACCGACGCGTTCGTTGGCGTGACAGTCGACACCGTGCGGGCGTCCGCAGGCGACGACAGCGGCGTCTCCGTGGGGGCAGACGCAGGCTTGGTCTCGGCAGGAGCCTCATTAAACAGGGACGAGTTCGGCGCCATATTCGTCGAGGATGTGGAGGAAGAGGTGGAGATGAACTTGCGGGGGTTGATCAAAATTGGTGACTGTGGAGGGGGAGCGGAGTGATGCTGGCTTTTCCTTTTGGTAAACTTCTCGGAGAGAAATGAGAAAGGAAAATAAACCCGAACCGCCAGAGGAGAGGGGCGGGGCGGAGGGGACGTGGGCGACGTGTGGAGTGGCAGCGCAGTGCGTGCGAGTGAATGTGCTTCGAAGCAATCAGAAGCCGAAGTGAAAGCGGCGAAGCGAGGCTGAGGGCGACAGTCCGAGGAGGAAGGGAAGGAAGCGGAGCGGAGGGAGGCCACGGAAATGTTCCGAAGGGATGGCGCTGTTGTGTTGGCGTGCCCAACGGGCGGGCAGCAGCAGGTTCAGGGAATTCAAAGAGGCCGAAGTGCACGCAGGCCGTTGCGTTGTGTGGAGGGCTGCTGTTTTTTTTTTCTTCGCCCGGCTGGAGTGATGCCGTCCGCTCCTCGCTCCCTCTCTCCTCCTCCCAGACGGATTGGTTCGTCTTGGAATTTGTATGGTCTGGTACCAACCCAGAACTTTTTTGAAGGTTCGACCCATCGACCATGCGAGCTGGCGTGATAGGGTTGGGTAATATTTCCGCTTGCCTTTTTTTCGGCACTTTTCTCAGGCGCGTGGGATGGCAGCTAATGTTTTCTTCGCAGCATTTCTCGCCTTTTCCCTAGAAAGTGGAATCTTTCATGCACCTTGCCGTAAGTTACATGGTCCCTGGTGCACAATCACACTCACACAGTCTCGTCGAATCCGGAGATTGCGCGTGTGTTCTATCTTCCGTTATGTTACGGTATTTTTCCGCTGGGTGAGCGGAGGATGCATCTTGTGCTGCAAGTTGCAACTACATGGGAACGAACGACCAGACTTTCCTCACTCCATGCATGCAGTTTCGGTTGGAAACATACCGTAGCGATGATGGATCTGCCCAACGTTCACTGATCTTGGAGCACAAATAGCCACCAATTCAACCCCAGAAAGAAAGAAGAAAGAAAACGACGGAGATCAAAATAGAAGAAGCGCCCACCATGCCGTCTGTTTGGGCACCAGCAGTGGCGTTTGTTGGCGTTTGTTTGTTGGTGCTGTTGGTGGCGTTGGAGTGTGTGCGTTGGCGTCTGCTGGCCGTCCAACAAACCAACAAATCGTCGCGTGGCCCAACCGGCGCAGCACTGCGAGTCGTGCTGGTTTGTCTGAACGTCACGAGTGATGGTGCATGATGTGAACAGGCTTCTTCGATGGTGTCGGTTTGGTGTTGCCGCACGTTCCCAGTCGGAATCTAGAAGCTGCCCTGATGGGGGGCGGCTAGCTCTCTCTCTGACAAAACGGCGCACGAAGAGGAGGGATGGCTCACATCTGCACGCAGCTGCGGATACAGACTGTATCATACTGTACAGTGCGAGTCCATTCAGCCGCCGCCCATCGATGATCGATTCGATCGTTGGCGTCTGCCGCTGTCTCATCCGCTTCTTCATCAGGGAGTGAAGGCTCGCCTCATTCAACGCCACTGTGCGAGCGTGTGTCGCGTCACGACAAACCAAACCTGCCGTGGGCTGGAAGAACTTGGCCCAGATGGGTGGATTCCTCCAACAAACTCAAACACCCAAACCTCCACCTTCACCAACAAATATGATTCCACGGGTGATTGGGTTATTTCACATTCCTTGTTCATGTGGTCCACCTCACCCATCTTTCCCAACAAAAATGGCGCGTTCCTTTCTCGTCAGCAAGGTCCCAACACCCGCATGACCATGATGGAGAGCGGCAACATGCAGCGGGAGGCGTCGCAAACAGCGCCTATCGACGTGGATATTGACTCGGAGGAGAAGCTGTCGTCCGACGAAGACGTAGAGATGGAGGAGGATGCAGACTGCCAAATCACGCCCGCGACTTCGCGTCTCCGCGCTCCCCAAACGGCTCTGCAATCGTCAACGCTGCCAGCAGCATCAACTTCAACGCTCAGTGTGAATATGGCGACTGCACGCGCCAATATGCAGGCTGCAGCGTCGGAACAGGTCCACCAACCTGGTCTCAATGGAGGAGGCGATACGCGTGCAGCGAATGGCAAGCTCAACGGCAAGAAACGGCGGCTGAGTCCGTCGCCATCACCATCGCCATCGTCGTCTCCGGAGAATGGCAAGCGCAAACTCTCGTCTCTCTCGCGAGCCTCTTCGCTCAACTTCCATCTACCGACCACGACGCCTCCGCGTAAGCAGCGGCCTTCGACGCAGTTCATTGACGACGACGAAGACGAAGGAAACGGCCACGTTGTGGACGAAGAAACCAAGCGGGACTCGCCGTCCAAGTGGCAGGACGCCACGGAGATCGTCGCCAAGAGCGACCTGGCGAACCGCATCGTGGCGACGCGCACGTGGATCTGCGGCGAGTGGTTTGGCACGTGCGTGCTGTCGTTCCACAACGTGTACATGGAACTGCAGCTCTGGTCGCTGCCAGCACGAGATGGCACGACGGCTCCAGTGTTTAAAGGATCCGTGATGTGTCGGCAGCTCAATCGCTTCAGGTATGGATGGACATGAGTGAGGGATGCTGGATGCGAATGCTGGTCTCATTGTTTGTTTGACTGGGTATCTCTATGGCTGTAGCTTGTCGAATGGGGGTGCGCCGTACTTTGCGATCCTGCAACTGGAACGTGTGGGGGCCGGACCTGCGTTCGGCGAGTTTTGCGACTCGTGCTATGCGAGAGCAGCCGAGCGAAACGAGCCGTCGATCGAGATGAGTACGTTCCGCTCGCCCACAGCGCTGCTGTGTTTCTGTGTGTGTATGTGTGTGGGGGGGGGGGGGG
>JAADXI010000822.1:0-14415 GCA_023337615.1 Pythium brachiatum | reverse complement strand
CACGGGGATCAATTGATTAGCGAGAGTGACGGTAAATCTTCAACCAGCGGAGCAGATTTTCGGAACACTTTTGCCCTGAATGGTGGGAGAACCGAACCGGATCATCTGCTGCTTTCGCTCTGTGCCGAGCGGTTTGTCTTCAATGTTCTGGCGGAACGACTCCACCGCCAGAACGGCTTTCGGCAGAGACATCTACACATGTCTCGGTCTGTGTGAAGATTTACATTGGATGGGAATTGTTCTGACCGGAGCAAATGACGCGGCGCGACCCGCGGAGCACAGGCCTTCTCATACGGCGGAGACAGACTTTGGCCACCAAGTTCCACCTGGTCACCACGTGTGCAGACAGCAAACAGACCGTTGCGGTTTCCCGTCTTTCCGGTCGCGAACAGTTTTACCTGGTACCGCAGGCAAGCTCAGCTGATGGACGGGTAAGCACACAGCCGCAGTTACTTTCCGAGCAATACTGTGCACTTGGTTTGACTGCCAACTGACTTCTGGATCCAAGTGTACAGTGCATACTGAACTTCAGTACAAGTGGACTGGTCTCAAGTCCTGAGGTGAAGCCACTTGGGCCTGTGGGTTCGCTTCAGGATCTCGTTCTGCGACTTTTGAGCCATTTCGGTTCTGTGTTCTCATTGGCTGTCCCAGACGGATGACACTCAACTCGTTTTTGGGCAGACGGGCCACAAATGAAGGCAACATACGGTGACACGCCGCGGTTATGCATCAATCTTGGCACGTTTTGAGTGGTGTGAACACTGTGATGCGCTGTCCGAAACCTAAAACAAGGCACTTTTCTGCTGAGCGCGGGATCCCTATTCCTCTAAAATCACAGATTTTTCACGGTTTACGTTGAAAACACGGCCTCCACTTGCTCAGAAACCTGTTTTGGTGTTGCCTTCTGTCCCCTCGCCGCGTCCACGCTGGATTGTGTCGGCGGTTTTACACCCGGCTTGAGAAGTGGCCTGGGAAACGAGCACACAACGCCGTGTTCAGAGCTGGTCGGCAACCAGTCGTTCCCTCCATCCTAATGAAAACCGCAGGGCTGCGGCAGCCCTGCGGTTTTCATTAGGATGCAGCCCGGCTGCCCTGCCCCTGAGGGCAGTCAGTCTTCTGCGCGCGAGGTTTTAGGGTTAAGGTTTTTCCCCGTCCAAGTCGGTCCAGCTGTTGGTGCACTCTCCGCCGCTCCATCACACTCTGTCTTTTTGTGTTCTGTGCGTGTGTCTGTATGCACGAGACCCACCCGCTGCTCCACCCGCCGGAGGGTTCCGCGTCGGAACCAAGAACTGTTCCGCAGCGACACGTCAATTGGCCGCATTCGGATATTCATTTCGTAAACCCACTCCAAGCCGCCGCATCGATCCTCCGATACCCCCGCAAGATGACCACGCTCCCGTCCCCACAGTACGCACAGCAGCTCACGCCTGGCGCCTCTACGGTCGTCACTGATCTCGGCTGCTTCGATCGCTGGTTCCAGGTTGGCAAGGTGCTGGCGTACGTCGCCGGCTCCGTGCTCTTCCTCATCGGCTCGATCCTGTTCTACCCCAAGTACGCCACGCTCTGGGACGGACAGGGCGCGGTCGTGGGCGCCTGGACGTTCTTCTTCGGCTGTATCGCCTTCCTGCTGGGCACGCACGGTGACTTCATCGACGCGATCCGTGCCAACAATGTGGGCTCGCCGCTTGTGCGTGTCGTCAAGGCCTACAACGCCGCGCTGTACTGCGCCGCCGCGGGTGTGTTCATGCTCGGCGCCGTGTACTTCCTGCCGGACTACTACGTGATCTCGGCCAGCCTAGGCTGCTGGTCGTTCATCATCGGCTGTATCAAGTTCTGCATCGCGTCGTTCGTCGACCTCGTGTTCCTGTCCATCACGCACTCGGACCGCAAGACCAAGGGCGTGAAGCTGAGCAACCTGCTGTCGTGGGCTGGTGTTGTCGCCGCCGCTTGCTTTGCCGGCGCCGTGTTCTTCATCCTCGGTAGTTGGTTCTACCTGCCGCGCTACATCGCGCAGGAGGACGCGGAGCTGGCTACGCACTACATGAACAAGGCCATCGACTTCTACACCATCGGCAGTGTATTCTTCATCATCAATGCGCTCGCGCAGTTCCCAGGTCTGCTCGCCAAGCTCAAGGCGGGCAAGAAGGCGCCGGCTCCTAAGGACAAGGAGACCGCCGACTTCGCGTAAATGGGCCCTGCAGACGTCGACGTCATGATGTAACATACCGTATCCCCCCTCTCCTTTCCAGCGAGAAAGTGCACACAGGATAGAAACACTCTTTAACGCTGCTGACGAATATCAACCGCACCACCGTTTTAATCCAACCACCCCATTGCTCTCTCGCTTGTTTTAACAACGTCATTCTAGATCCAACCAGCTACCTCATACCGCATAGGAGCAGAACATTCTATTGAACAGCATCCTGACAGATCTACGCCAGCGCAAAGGACATCGCTTCCACTCGTTTGGTTCTTTTCAGATCATTCCAGCCCATGGCATCGGCGGAACACTTCTGCATGGTGCGCTTCCAGCGTCATGGGTGCAGTTCAGCTTCACCAACATGTCGCACCACCCAGCATCTTATGTTGCTGATGAAGATCCCACTTATGTTACTCGTAATGTGGACTACACTAACATTTGTGAATGTTGCTCGAAGGTAGCCCGTACCGCTTCAGTGTGGTTGGTGGCGACATCTCTTCGCGCTCCATCATCCGCTGCCATCTCCATCAATCGCTCCGCCAGTCCGACTGATTGATCGTCCGCTCCATCGATCGCCGTCCTTTCCCGATCCATCCATATCCACAAATATGAGCAGCTCTATGGAAGGCCGCAAGCGACGCCTGGACGTGGGCGACGTCCGCAAGAAGCGCAAGAGCAAGTTCACGGACGCGCGCGATGAGGACGCCCCACCGGAAGACCTCAGCGGCTCGGTGGATGGCGCGGCGCTGGCGGCGGCGCTGCCCGAGCACCAGAAGCGTAACCCGCTCACGGGCGGCGCGTTCTCCGAGCGGTACTTTAAGCTGCTGGCGCAGCGCCAGAAGCTGCCGGTGTTCGGCTTTCTGAACGACATTGAGGAGGCCGTGCGCACGCACCAGGTGATCGTGATCGAAGGCGAGACGGGCAGTGGCAAGACCACGCAGATCCCGCAGTTTCTGACCAACATGGACCTGCCGAACCCAACGGGCACACCCAAGATGGTGGCATGTACGCAGCCGCGACGAGTGGCGGCCATGAGCATCGCCAAGCGCGTGGCGGAGGAGATGGACGTGGAGCTGGGCCAGCAGGTCGGCTACACGATCCGATTCGAAGACGTAACGTGCGCCAGCACCAAGCTGCGGTTCTTAACCGATGGTATGCTGCTGCAGCACGCCATGAGCGACCCGCTGCTGTCCAACTACTCGGTGATCATCCTGGATGAGGCCCACGAACGCACGCTGAGCACGGACATTCTGTTCGGTCTGCTCAAGGAGGTGATGCCCAAGCGCCGCGATCTCAAGGTCGTGGTCATGTCGGCCACGCTGGACGCCAAGAAGTTCCAGGGCTACTTTGGTGACGCGCCGCTGATCTGCGTGCCCGGCCGCACGTTCCCCGTGGAGACCTTCTACACACCCGAGCCACAGCGCGACTACGTCGAGGCCGCCGTGCGTACGGCCGTGCAGATCCACGTGTGCGAGGACGAAGGCGACATTCTCATGTTCCTCACGGGCCAGGAAGAGATCGAGACGGCGTGTCGCCAGATCCAGGCCGAGGCCGACGCGTTGGACCAGCAGAAGTACGGCCCGCTCGCCGTGTACCCGCTGTACTCGACGCTGCCCCCGCAGCAGCAGCAGTGGATCTTCCGCGAGGCGCCCAAGCCGCGCTTCCCAGGAGGCCCCAAGGGCCGCAAGATCGTCGTGTCCACCAACATTGCGGAGACTTCGCTTACGATCGACGGTATCGTGTACGTCGTGGACCCGGGCTTCTCCAAGCAGAAGGTGTACAACCCACGGATCCGTGTTGAGTCGCTGCTGGTGTCGCCGATCTCGCGCGCCTCAGCCAAGCAGCGTGCTGGTCGTGCCGGTCGTACGCGTCCGGGCAAGTGCTTCCGTCTGTACACGGAGCGCTCGTTCCTGAACGATCTCACGGAGCAGACTTACCCGGAGATCCTGCGCTCGGAGATGAGCGGCGTCGTGCTCACGCTCAAGCAGCTGGGCATTGAGGACCTGGTCCACTTTGACTTTATGGACCCGCCGGCGCCCGAGACGCTCATGCGTGCGCTGGAGATGCTGCACTATCTGGGCGCGCTGGACGACGAGGGCGAGCTGTCGGCGCTGGGCAAGCTCATGGCGATGCTGCCCGTGGACCCGCAGCTGGCCAAGATGCTGATCTCGTCGGGCGAGTACCAGGTCGCGGAGGAAGTGGCGACGATCGTGGCGATGCTGTCAGTGCCCGAGCCGTTTGTGCGTCCGAAGAACGAAGGGAAGGAGGCGAACGAGGCCAAGGCGGCGTTCGCGCACCACGACGGCGACCACCTCACGCTGCTGAACGTCTTCCACGCGTACAAGCTCAACAACGAGGACGCCAAGTGGTGCTACAGCCACTACCTTAATTACCGCAGCTTGCAGTCGGCCAACAATGTGCGCGAGCAGCTGCTGCGCAACATGCGCCGCCTCGAGATGCCGTCGCGGTCGACGCTCGACTTCCAGTCACCCGACTACTACACCAACATCCGCAAGTCACTGGTCGCGGGCTTCTTCATGCAGGTGGGCCACAAGGCCAGCGCCGGCGGCCACTACGTGACGGTCAAGGACAACCAGGTCGTGCACCTCCATCCGTCGTGCGTGCTGAGCGACAAGCCCGAGTGGGTCGTGTACAACGAGTTCGTGCTCACCAACCGCAACTACATCCGCCTGTGTACGCGCGTGCAGGGCGAGTGGCTCGTGGACATTGCGCCGCACTACTTCGACCTGTCCAACTTTCCCCCGGGAGACACCAAGAAGGAGCTCGAGAACCTCTACCGCCGCCAGAACTACGCGGGCAACGCCAACACCAGCAGCAAGAGATAGACAACTGCCCACTCACTACAAACCAAACCACTCATACTACACTTCGTATATAGATCTCGTTTGCTTCTCTCTCTGTTACTAGTGCGCTCGGCGCACCGTGCGCATCTTGTGCTGCTTGAGGCGCTTGGTGCCGTGGCCACTGCGTGAGTCCCTGGGCTTGCGTGCTCGCGGCTCTCGCTCCTCTCCTTCGTCCTCGTCTTCGTCCTGCTCCTCTTCCTCCAGCGTCTCCACGGCGCTTCCGTTGTCGGCGCGCAGATCGCGGATGGTCTTGCGGTTGGTCTTGGCGTCTTCAATGGTTCGCGCCAGCGCCACGTCGCCCTTGGTCACGAGACTCGTCACAAAACCTTCTTCCCCAGCACGTCCTGCACGCCCCGCGCGGTGTACGTAGTCCACAGCCGACTGCGGGAAGTCGCACATGATCACGTGCTTAACGTGGTCGAAGTGGAGCCCGCGCGCCGCGAGGTCCGTGCACACGAGGATGTTGATCTTGTCGTCGTGGTGGAACGCCTCCACCGAGGCCTCGCGCCGCGCCGGCGGCATGTCGCCATGGAGACACAGCGCCTGGAAGCCGTGCTCGCGCAGCATGTGGTCCGTGGCTCGTACACTCGCGGCGTTGCGGCAGAACACGATGGTCTTGGCGCTGGCAAAGCGGCGCATACCCAGCGCCTCGCGCAGCGCCGACTGTTTGTTTTCGGGCGCTGTGCGGATGAACTCCTCGCGCAGCAGCGACGGCGTCTGGTGGACGTTGGCGTCGGTCACGAGCCGCAGCTCACCAAACTTCTTCTTCACGACCACGTCCAGCGGCGCGCGCAGCGTCGCAGCCACCAGCACGGTCTGCAGACTGGCGTTGCGCTTGGCCGCGCTGTTCTTCACAGGCGTGAGCACGGCGTCCAGCTCCGTCCGAAAGCCCATCTTGGCGTCCAGCAGCGTGTCGGCCTCGTCCAGCACCAGCGTGTGCACGCGCGACAGGAACAGTTCACCCCTAGCGATGCACTTGGCCAGGCGGCCGGGCGTGCCGATCACCACGTCCAAGTGCCTAGCTAGTGACTTCTGCTGGAGTTGCTTGCGCTCGCCCGACGTCACCACACAGCTCGCGAACTTGACGCTGTGCGCCAGCCGCTTGGCCACGTCGCCCACCTGCAGCGCCAGCTCACGGCTGGGCAGTACGACCAAGATCTGCGGCCGCGCGATGGTCGCGATGCGCTTGAGCTTGTCCTCGGGCGCGAGCGTGAGCTCCTCACGGTGGAGCTGCTCGACCAGCGGCACCATGTACGCCAGCGTCTTGCCCGTGCCCGTCTGCGCCGTGCACAGCACGTCCTTGTGCGCCAAAATGGCCGGTACGCTCTTGCGCTGGATGCCCGTGGGCTGCGTCACGCCCATCTCTCGTAGTGCCGTGACCAGCTCCGCGTGGAGCCCGAGCTGCTCAAAGCCACTCGCGGAGGACGAGAACGACATGGCGCGCGTCACAGACGCATGGCGCGTCGCGTGGGAGGCACTGAGGGAAGAGATAGAGGCAGGGAGCCGCGCGAGACGCAGCGACACACCGCGACGGAGCATCATGGTCATGTGATCAGGATCTGTGGCGCTTGGGCTTGGGCCTGTGACCAGTGAAGAGACCGAAAGGATACTCAGGAACCTGTGTAAAAACATTCCTGGAGTATTGTTTAATAGAGGTGAGTGGATGACCAACACTCTGTATTGAAGTCGTGCACCCAATTTCTGGGGACCAATAATTATTGGGATTGGCACGACGCCTCGTGGGAGGTCCGAGTATGGCGGAGAGACACCGGCGACGCGTTGCTGTTAATGGGAGATCACAAGGCTCGGAGAGAGGAGGGAGTGGAGGCATGTTCGTGGCGTCGCCTCCGGTGGTGAGAGCCCCAGCTGTGGCGTCAGCGACGCCGCTCCACAAGACGCGCGTGCTCAAGCGGGGAGCCGCGGCGGAGTCCACTCCGCAATACTCATCCAACCAGATAGACGGCGCGAGTATCGACAGCTACGTGCAGGAGAAGCTGGCGTTTGATGAGCTGCTGCGTGTGCAGCGCAGTCGCGCGGAGGATGTGGGGAGATTGATTGTGGAGCTGGGCGTGGCGCTGAAGACGGAGGGCGAGGGAGTGGGGAAAGATCGCGAGAAAGGCTGCAAAGCGGCCATGTTCAGGGAGGAATGGCGTGTCGGTGAGTGCGTTAAAAGGCGTCTGTGAGAGGGGAACGTGAGGTGTTGAGAGCAGATTGGTATTAGGTCGCGAGGACGAAGTGCTGGGACGTCTGAGAGCCGAGGAGGCGCGGGAGAACAGCTTGTCGGAGGCGGATCGCGACGCTAAGATCGATGTCGTCCGCTCACACGTCCGGTGCGTACAACTGGTGGCTGCGTAATTAAGGTAGTGGGTGGATCTGATGAAGTGTTGTGTGTGGGTTTGTGGGCAGCCGTTCGATCCATCTCTTTCTCACTGCCGAGTCCGCGACGCCACAGAAGACCAACAAACTATCGAACGATCTGTTGTACGCGCAGCAAATGGATCGACTGCTGCGAGAGATGGACCAGAGCCACCCATTTGCAGTCGTTCGGCACGCGATTGCGGACGCACGAGCCAAGTTCCAGCAGCTTCTGAACTGCCTTGGACAGACAGCGGACGCGGCGACTGTATTAAAACTCCACGCAGACTCGAGTGAAACAGAGGATCATCCAGCGGATGCTCGCAGCAGAGGAGTCGCAGACGTCCTGCATCTCTACGAGAATGTGGTGGATGCAAGAACAATGACACAGGCGCCTAAGATGGTACGTGCGATGAGCGACACACAGGCAAAACAACACCCCACTGCAGCAATTCTGGAGCCCAGCGCGGCGTTTCTTGGGAGTTTGGAGAGACAGCGAGACGAAGCCGAGCGACAAGCAGCCGAAGCGCTGGCAGAGAAACACAGGCGACGTGTGTGTGTGAGGCGCATTCAGCTGAGTTACTGGCGCCATCGACAACGGAGACGGAGGAAAGAGAGAGCAGAAGCATTACGACAGCGCGTGGAGAGAAGAGCAGCGACGGTGATCCAGGTGAGTTTTGACTCCACATCGTTGTTTTGTGGGTGAAGAACCTCACGGAGCCAACTGCAGACGACGTTTCTGTATAGGATTCGAGCGTTCCGAGCGCTGCAAGACGCCAGGGCGGCGACCAAACGCAAACATCAAGCACGGCGCGTGGCACTTTGCTGCTTCTGGAGGCGAATCTACCCCACGCGATGCGGCTTCGCGACTTTCAAGTTGGCTTTAGTCATCACAGATGGAGTTATTGGTGCGGTCGTTCGGTACGTCCTCTGCTGTGCTGCTGGCAGTGAATCCAACATATTGAATTGATGCGTGTGCTCTATCTGACAGCATCCAAAGCGTATGGAGACGGTGGAAAGCCCAGCGCGAGGCCTCTTTTCGACGAGCCTTTCGCGCCATCCGACGGAAGCGCCAACGCCAGCACCAGTGGGAGCAGCGAAGAGCTCAGGCGATGGTAGGCATTAGCTTCTGCATTATTAACCTCCTGCGATCCACTTCAGTAGCGGACTGATGCTCCTGCTTCTATTATGCTGCAGACCACCGCCCCGCTGAGCCTCCGATTGGCCGAGTGGCTGTGCCACGTCGCCATTGAAAAGCGCCGCGTGGAGCGAGAACAGCGACGCGAGCACACGCGGTTCGCTGCCGAGTGGTCTCGGTACGAGTCGCGACTGGAGAAAGACGTGATGAAGTCGCGGCTGCCGTCCGAGTGGATCCCGCAGCTGGATCCCGTGAGCGGCGAGACGTTCTATCTGAACGTGCAGACCACCAAGTCCAGTCGCGAGCACCCGAACATGGTGCTCTGCAGACAGCTCCTCAAGAAGCAGAAGCAGAGAGCAGAGCAGCTCTACGAGGAACGGCTCCAGCGACTGGAGCAGTACGTGGCGCGTCTGGAGATAGACAGCGAGGATATGACAGCAATGCTGCTTGAGAAGATCCACGTGGCACTCAAGTGAGGTGATCCATCCTACGAGATGGCTTCAGAACTGAACCACGGGTTGCAGGTTGTAGTGGGTATTTTGTGTTTTCAAACCAGTCTAAACCCGTCGGTCTACTGTAGTTTGGCTCATGTTTTATCCTGAAACGGGTTGGTGGGTTTTGCGCAACACCCATTGCCCAGAGAGCATTTTTATCGATCGGGCGACACGGCGTCCGAACGTCAGTCCGTCGAGGTTTTTCACCAGATGAGCTCTGCACTGATGGGCAGTGGGAGAGCGCATTGGTGAGGTTTTACCGAAGCTTTCCTGGCTTTACGCATTTTGCCGCTTTTTGATCCGAATCATCGCAAAAGGAGGGGACTTCAGACCCTCCCAGCCTTTCCGTCAAGTCGAACGCGTTGTGCGAGCAGGCGACAACACCCGATTCATCTCCGCCTGGGGGAGAACAACAACTCACCAGCTCTGCCAGAACACAACCGAGAGCAGAACACTCTCGCTCTCCGCTTGCTGCGTGTCGGAACACTTCGCTCATTTCCTATTCCCTTGGTCGCCACCGTCGATCGGGTCTATCAAGTGTTCCGGTCTAAACCAACGCAGCTCTTCGCCTCGAGCAGTTCCATCTCATTGACCACCATGTACTCGTCGTACTACACGCCGAAGGACGGGCGCCAGTCCACGATCCTCACGGACCACGAGGCGCTGCGTCGCGATGCCGCCACGCACAAGTCCATCCAGTCGGACGAGACGGTGCTGCGGCCCATCGATCTGGAGACCATCATGTCGTCCAAGGCCGCGGTCAAGTACTGGTACTTGCACCGTCCGAAGACCATGGAGTACGTGCACAAGAACGCCACCAAGATCCAGAGTCTGGGCCGCGCGTTCGCCGTGCGCCAGCTGCGCAAGAAGCACGGCACCGAGTTCGTGGTGGCCCTGGCCAAGGCCGACGCGGAGAAGAAAGCGGCCGAGAAGCTGGCCGAGCTGTCGGAGGCTGAGCGGTTGGCCGCGCTCCAGTCCAACGCCGAGTACGATGCGCGCGTGGAGGAGTCCCGGCGGCTGCGACGCGAGCAGGAGGAGCGCGAGCACGCCGAGGAGCTCGCGCTGCGCCAGCGGCTCGCTGAGGAAGAGCGTGTGCGTCTGGAAGAGGAGCGCGTGCGCAAGGAGGAGGAGCAGCGTCTGCGCCAGGAGGAGGAGGAGCAACAGGCGATTGCTGCGGCGGCGCTAGCGGCGGAGGAAGCTGTGCGTCGTGCGGTGGAAGAGGAGGAGGCTGCTCGACTAGAGGAGATCCGCAAGGCGGAGGAGGAGGAAGTCGCGCGGCTGGAGGAGATCCGTCTTGCAGAGGAGGCCGAGGCTGCGCGTCTGGAGGCCATCCGCATTGCCGAGGAAGAGGAGGCTGCGCGCATTGCGGTGGAGGAGGAAGCCGCGCGTCTGGAGGAGGAGCGGATCGAGGCGGAGCGTGTGGCGGCGATTGAGGCTGCGCGTATTGAAGCCGAAGAGAAGGCGCGCCAGATCCGCGAGGAGCAGGAGCGTGTGCGTGCGGCGGCAGCGCTGGCCGCGCAGCAGGCTGCGGAGGAAGAGGAGCGTCTGCGCCAGGAGGAGATCGAGGCCGAGAAGAAGGAGAAGTATGAACAGTCGCTGTCCAAGGACGTGCCCGTGATCGTGCGCAACCACGGCGCCGGCCGCGTGGTCTCCTACGACAAGGACGAGGAGAGCTACGCTGTGAAGATGGAGTCGGCCTTCGGCGGGCTGCGCATCACCGTCAAGGCCTCGGACGTGAACCTGGACGATGACCGCATCCTGTCGCCGCGCACGCGCGTGGAGACGCCGTTCGGCACCGGTGAAGTCGTGGGACTGGACCCGCACGTGGGCTGCTACGCCATCAACACGGACATCAACGCGGCCGACGGCGAGCAGTTTTTGGCGTTTGTGCAGATCTCGGATGTCAAGGTGCACGTGGAGGAGGTGGAGGAGCGCGCGATCGTCGAGAACCCGTCCATGCCGAGTACGTTACTTGTCATTTAGCTAGTGTAGTTGAGGGGTGCTGACTATGTATGTTTGTATGCAGTTCCGGATGAGATCGGTCTCGTGGCCGCGCGTATCGTCGACAGCCGCGTCGTGAACCGCACGGGCAAGAAGTTCATCCAGTACAAGCTCGAGATCCGCACCAACAACTACGGCACCGTGTACTGCTGGAAGCGCTACAGCACCTTCCGGTGCGTCTCTCTTCCTGTAGGTTGATGTGGAGGCATGAGAACTGATCAGATCTTCTGTGCTGTTGTGCAGATCGCTGTGTGAGCGTCTGACGAAGGAGGCTGGCTACTCGAAGAAGGAGATCCCGGAGCTGCCGAAGCGCCACATCGCCGGCAACTTTTCCCAGAAGACGATCGGCGAGCGTGCCGAGAAGCTGAACCTGTTTCTAAACGCCGCCGTCAAGGCCGAGCACCTGCAGTGGGGCATCCGCGTGGACGACCAGATCGCCGTGTACAAGCGCCGCGTGAAGCGCCAAGGCGAGCCGTCGTCGTCGGCCAAGAAAGAGTCGCGTGGGCTGTTCGGCTCGCGTCGACGATAAACAACAGGAGCGAAGACGACGCACGAGTCAGTATGTGGGAGTAGGAGGTAGTAAGTAGCAGTAGGTAGACAGACAGCAACAAGAGAGAGAATACAGAGACAAAGGTATACTGTACCGGGTATACACACTCTTGTGAACACGGCGTCCTCCCACTGGGTGTCCTAGCGCCTTGGGACTCGCTGATTAAACCACGCTGATGAGGCGGCCGTGCTCGTGCGGATGCTGCTCGTTCCACTTGGCGATCTGCATCTTGCGGTACTGCTGCACGTGGTCCTTCTGGTACGAATACTGGTCGTGCGGGTTGTAGCAGTCACCTGCACAGCCGTCGCACACGTTCGAATGGCAGGGCACGCCGTTGCGCGCGCACTCACAGAACTTGGCGTTGCCGCAGTTCTTCTCTCGTGACGCGATGGCTCTCGCGGCCGCGAGCAGCTCCGGCTTGCTGTGGCCCGAGACGTGGGCTTCGCGCTCCACGAGAAACGCGTGGAGCTTCTTCACGTTCATCTTGGCCACCTTCTTGAGCAGATTGCCGCACGAGCAGCCGCACGCGTCGTCGCGCGAGTCGCGGATCTTGGCGAACTCGTCCAGTTGCTCACTGGACACACAGGCAAAGTCCGCGTCTAATGCCAATGGCTCGGGCTCCTCCGCTTCCGAAGACATGCTGCGCTTGCGCCTTGCAGGCGACAGACTGGGGTGTCGCTCATTGGCGTCGGTCTGCTGCTGCAGCTCGCTCTGCGAGAAGAGTTTCTTGCGTTCCTTCTCGCTGAGCCGTCCGAACAGCGGGTTGCGATGGCCGCTCTTGTAGTCGAACTGCCGCGTTTCGCCCTCGCGCACCGCCGCGCGCTTGCTCTTGGACAGTTCCTTGGCGCGCGCGTCCAGCTCCTGCAGCTTCAGCTCCTCCACTTCCAGCACGCTGCCTAGCTGCACGTCGGCCACAGGCGAGCCGAGCCCCAACGCCCACGAGCCGTCGTACGGCACGGCGCCGCCGCCGCCCGGGAAGCGCGTGAACTCGCGCACGTGGACTTCGCCCCACACCACGTGCTTCTTGGCGCTGAGCGACTGCGAGCGGCTCTTGAGCGCTTGAGCGCCCATGGGCACGCTGGCCGGCGCGTGGAGACTGTTGCTACGGGCCTTCTTCTTCTTCTTGTGCTTCTTCTTCTTCTTCGCGTTCTCGCTCTCGTGATGCGACTCGTCTTCTGGGATTTCGACGATCAGGATCTGCGGCTCGGGCACCAGCACCACCGCCTTCTTCTTACGTGGCGACTCTGATGTGGGCTTTACTGCGGCCGCCTCATGTGTGGGCTTCTTCTCCTCCATCTTCATATCCATGTTCGAGTTGTTGGCGTTATTGGAAGGTTCCATTTTGTTGGTTGTTGGTGCCGACTGTTGGTGGTTGTTAGAATCGTTGGTGTTGTTGGCGTTGTTGATGTTGGTGTGGTTGGTCTCATCGATGTTGGACTTGAACTCGTCGTCGACAGTGGCGAGGATAGTCTCAGCGGCCGCTATTAGACGCTGGCACTCGGGCCGATGCGACATCCACACCTGCTTCTGGCACTCGCGGCCGCAGAAGTACACTTGCCGACAGCCTCCGCAGCGGTTCTTCACACCGTCGGCACCGCACGCCAAACAGCTCTTGCGCGGCGTCTGTGTCCCCGCAGCGTTTTCGCATATGCTCGTCCCGCCATTGTTGCTGCTGGACGTCGGCGATGCTGGTGATGCCGGATGCGGCTTGCTGGCCGAGTTGTTGGCCATGTCCGGTGGCATTCGACTTCAGTTTCTTGTTGGCGTCTAACGTCTAACCTCCAGGGTGGGAGGAGTCTAAAATCTTGCGTCAGCGCGTCGGCGACGGTTTGGTCTCCTCGGCCCAGTTTAGTGATTGCGTTTGTGGCGTTTCTAGAAGTCCAACGCAGCGTGCTCTCCAGCGGCTGTCGACATCACCAGACGCACGCCATGCCCCAACACAGACTCAACAGGAGGACTGACCTACCCACCCTCAATAGAGCGTGGTGGATTCTTTTCTTTTCGCAGAGGACGAGTGATGGTCAATCCGTCACAACACCTTGAAGAACGTTCTCGTGGAGCAATACCGGTACGCTGGTCCAGAAACCGATCCAACACCGGTATCCTCGGCGGTTTCGCTCCTGCGGATCGCCAATAAATTGCATTGCCCCATTTCCAGTTCGCGCGTGACGGAGAGAAACGGCGGCATGGCAAGTACCGGCGGCGACAATGCGAAGCTCAGCTCGCTGTTCAACAAGAAGAAGAAGGGCGGCATCAAGTCCATGAACGCCAACGTGATTGCGAAGGAGGACGCCAACAAAAACGCCGCCCCCGTCGCTCAGGCGACGCCTGCACCAGCAGTTAAGACCACCAACAAATCCGCGACCAGCAGCCCACAACTCAAGGCCAAGGCGCAGTCGGCGACGGCCATGAAGGGTGTTGCCGAGCTCACGATCGGAGACAAGAAGGAGGTGGAGGAGAAGCGCGAGTTCCAGTGGGCCAAGCAGCCCAAGAAGTACAAGAACGCGACCGAGGACGCGGGCGTGGCGCGCTCGTGGGAGGAGCAGGAGCAGCGCAACCGCGTGGCCAAGCGCATCAACCTGCAGAGCGAGCGCGCGTTCCCGACGCTCGGCGTGGACGCCACGCAGGCCCAGCTCAGCAGCATGAAGGCGCCCGAGAGCAAGACCGTGGCCACGAAGAACGTCTGGTCGTCGCTGCACCACGACGACGACGACGACGAATAGCTGCCAAACTCACACTCACAAGACGCTCCCGATCTACTGCATACGCTAGCTAGCTGATGAACCCCGACAACTAAACTGATAGGATAACGT
>JAADXI010000821.1:0-14418 GCA_023337615.1 Pythium brachiatum | reverse complement strand
GGGGGATACTCTTCCGGCTACCCAGCCGCGACTGAGTGGAGACCTTGACGATCTCGGCACGCGGCCACATCGCGACGACCCTGACCCGCGGTCACGGTCTCGCGGTCTCGGCTCGCGGTCACATCGTAGCGATCCTAACCCGCGGTCACATCGCAGCTCGCTCTTTCGGGCAGCACCTGCGTCTCGCCACCGGCAGTCGCGTACGAGTCGTGATCACTCGCACGGCAAGATCCTCGAGGCGGACGTCGTTCGAGCTCACTTGGAGACAATCCTGCAGCTACACGAGCGGCTTCGGGACCAGCGCGTCGCCCTAGTTCTTCGGTCGCACGGCTCCGAGAGCGGCTGTCTGATGCAGGCTGCAGACAATGGCTTGGATCGGAGGAATACGGCGCTAGTAACGGCTCTTGCTCAGCGGCCCGGGACGTCCCTCGTGGACCTGATACGGCTGTTGCGCGGGGAGACCGCTCAAGATCCGCGACCGAACAAGGCGCTGCGACCAACTGACTACCGCTGGCTCCTCGCCGGCTACAAGCATCAAGGTCTGATGGTGGAGTCTGCATGTCGGGGTTTGCAGCCCACATGGCTGAAGGACTCACCAGGGCAACTGGAGCGGCCACGCAACCACAAGTCGGCTTTCCAGTACCAAGCCGCGGTTGCGCGGAGTGTTCGCGCGGGCCAAGACGGTGACCAGTACCTCGTGGTGGCTGACGTACTGCTGACGCAGTGGCCGTCAGTCCAGATCAGTCCACTAGGCGCCGTTGAGAAGGGTGACGCCGACCCAAGGGAGGAGGTCCGGCTGATCCACGACCTGAAGCGGCCGATCGGTGCCTCGACCAACGAAGCAACAGACCGTTCTACGTTGCCGACGCTGGAATATCACCCGGTGTCCGAGTTCGCAGCGCGAGTCGAGCTCCTCTACGCTGCGGACAGCACGCGCTCGATCAAGATGATGAAGGGTGATGTCAAGGGGGCGTTCCGGCACTTGATGATCGATGCCAAGAGTGCTGGGTGGATGGGTGCCCGGTTACCGTCTGAGAACGCGCTTCTGATCGATCTCTCAGCGCCGTTCGGATGGACGAGTTCTCCTACTTACTACGGGGCGTTCGGCGGCGCGGTAACCTGGCTAGTTCAGCGTGAATCCCCTGCGTCACTGGACTCATCGTCTAGCGACCACGACCCTTTCTTTGCCTACGAGTGGGTGGACGACCACGTCATGATCGAGTTCGACAGACCGGGCCGCCTCGAGCTCGCGGCAACGGCCTTGCGCACAGCGATGATGGCGGTGTTTGGCCCTCGGGCACTGAACGAGAAGAACTTCTCCACCTGGGAGTCTCGGCTCGAGGTTCCCGGCCTTGAGTTCGACACGGTCCAACGTACGATCTCCATGCCGGCTCGCAAGATCGCGAAGGCGTGTGCTCGCCTGGGCGACATACGCAGTCAGTCCCGCACGAACAAGAGCAGCCTGCGCAAGCTACTGGGCAGTTTGAGGCACGTCACCACCTGCTCACGCACGGTCAAACCGTTCTACCAACGGCTGCAGGCGCTGTGCACCCGGGCCCCAGTCCACGGTTCGATCGCTATCTCCGATGCAGTGCGGCAGGACCTCGCATGGTGTCTTGAACTCCTCCAGTCGGGACGTTTCCGCGACTTACCGATGGCGATGTTTGCCGCGTGGCCTGACCCAGACATTCACCTATACATGGACGCGTCGAATGCTGGTCTGGCGGTCTTGGATCCGGCTCGACGGCGCTTCATGCAGCTCCAGTTCGACGCTGAAGAACGGCTCCTGATCGCTACCGTCGGCCAATCATCCGAGTTCACGATTAACGTACGCGAGCAGCTCAGCGTGGCTCTGGCGGCGCTCGTCTGGGGTCCGCGGTGGAGCAACCAGTTTCGCTCTTCGGTGGGCCAAGTGTGGTGCTGGGTGGATAATGTGACGGCAGTGGCGGTGTCCAACAAGCTCGCTAGTCGCAACTCCTTCGCTCAAGAACTCAACCACCGGATCGGCTTGGCAGAAGCAGTCTACGGGTTCCGCATTCGGTGCCTCCACCTACCGGGCAAGATCCACAAGATGGCTGACGCGGCTTCCAGGGCGTGGGCGCCGCCGTTCGCTAACGAATGGTTATCTATTAAACAGGGTTGGACGCAAGACCAAGTTCCACCGGCGCTGCGGAAGCCCTACGTGCTGCCCTCTACGACCTCCAACAGCAAGGACTCGCGGCCAGTACCGTTCGGCAGTACTCCGCGTCGTGGCGGCAGTGGTCGACGTGGTGTCGCGAGCTCGGCTGGTCGCCTTGGCTCCCCCGTCTTCAAGCCACGCACTCCGAACAGCTCGTCCTCTTCGCTATCCACTGCTGGACTCGCCCACCCTGCGGTCGCGGCAACGGGCCCGACACCGTTCTGTCCAAGATTAGCGCTGTGTCATGGCATCATCGAGTGCACGTCGGCTACCCCGTCGGTCTCCATTCCGGGCATCTCCTGGCCGTGCAAGGAATGCGCCGGGTGTCGGCACCTCCCGCCGGTCGGGCCCCCGCCACCGTCACCCTGCTCCGTGCCCTCCGCGCCAAGTGTGATCTCTCCTCCACCCACGACCGCGTTCTGTGGGGGCTGCGCTCGTGGGCTACTTTTATCTGCTCCGACGCGCAGAGTATCTCCAAGTGAACGGCTCCGTCGCGGACACGGAGCTGACTCGCTCGGACGTCGGGCTGTACGACCCTCAAGGCCGCCCTGTCGACCACCGCGTCCCCCATCAAGTCTCGCGTGCTGAAATCGTGCTTAGGGGCAGCAAGACGGACCAGGAGGGCCGGTCCAAGGTGTTGTCGCTCGAGCGCTCGGGCAGCGGCTGGCTCTGCCCGGTACTGGCAATCCTCGACCTCCTCGACTTCGGCGACACGGCACGCCTTCCTCGGTCGGCACCGCTCGCAGCTACAACTGCAACCACGGCGATCAAGGCCTCCAAGCTCATCGATCACCTCCGCCAAGCTGCGACGGCGTGCGGAGTGGATCCGGCGCGCATGGGCACGCACTCGCTCCGCGTCGGTGGGGCGACGGCACTGATGGCAGCCGGCGTGGATCTCCAGACCATCAAGCAGTTTGGAAGGTGGGCCTCGGACAGTGTCGACAGGTACACGCGCCTTACTACAGCAGCAGCAAGATCGCTGGCGGCACACCTCGCTGACCGTACTCCGCCAGCGCCAAGAACCAAGCCTCATCATAGGGGGAGCGCCCTCCACGCCCACCACTGAGCGGGAGGCGCAGCCTCGGTTCTACCAGGCATCAACATGGCTATCGTTGTGCCCCCTACACGCAGGCGTCGTTGGAAATGGACTATATGCCGCAGGAACGCGAGCTAGGCATCACCATCGTCTCGGCAGCGATCAGTTTCCAGTAGAACGGCCATGAGAATCAACCTCATCGACACGCCCGGCCACAAGGACTCCACTGTGGAGTTTAGCGATCAGTGTGCGTGCTGGATGGTGCGGTGGTGGTGTTGGACGGCGTTGCGGGCGTCAGGGCCAGACTGAGACGGTGTGGGAGCAGTCGCGAAGGCGAAAGCTTCACGCGTTCCTGCGAGTCGCTGGAGTCGCGATTCAACTGCAGCTACCGATGGGTGAGGAGCCGGAATTTGAAGGCGTGATGGATCTGGTCGCGATGAAGATGGTCAAGTGGCTGGACAAGGACGGCCACCAGAGACCGCTCCATGTCCGTCGCGCACAGCAAGCGCTTGTGCGTCACGATCTAGCTGTCCACGCTGCAGTACTGGTACTCAAGAAAACCCGCAGAGACGGAAGCGCTGGAGTACACGACGATGATCCACAGCAGCGTGGCTGCTCGCTTGTGCGCGTTCGCGCGCTGCTTCATGAATCATGGCCGTCGGATTCATCGCGAACCCTGCCAGCACTTTCGGTTCCTAACGGATATGGACAAGTTGCTATCTGTCTATCAGCTTCGCAGTCAGAACCTCCATGGAACACTCGGCGAATGCGCCTTTCGCGAAACGACCGCGGAAACCATGGAAAGAACACCTCCACACGCGCACGAATTGCTTGCGAGAAGTCCAATGGGCACACGCGACGAGTCCAGCAGCTTGGCAGGAATTCAGGCACCGCAGCTGCCAAAGCGACGCGTCCGAACGACTCGGAAGAACCAGAAGAAGGGTGCCGTGTGCACTGTGCAGTGGTGAGACCGTGGGTGTCTGTCTCCTCCTCATCCCTGCGGCGTGTGCAAGTGCGTGAGTGGGAGTCGAGTCGCCAGCACTGCGATGGACGTGAGCTCGCCGTGCGTATCCGCCCACGCCATTCGACAAGTGAGTCCCGCGGCGAGCCAACGCACAGAGAAGCCCAGCGAAGCCGACCAAGTCGCAGCGTGGGTGGCCGACGCGATTGAGCCCGTCGTGTCTCCTCGCGGGTCTGTCTGCTCGATTGCTGCTTCATCTTCTTCGACCGACGGCAACTCGAGTGATAGTAGCGCCCGTCTGAGACTCAGTGCCTTAGGATTCGGCCTCGGTCTCCGACGTCTGCGTGGTCTTCGTGTTCCTATCCGTCGACGCCGCAAACATCGCCCGATCCAGCACCACCCTCCGCGTTTCCTGAACTCTCAGCGTCCCAGCCAGCACCAGCAAAGCCAACGTCGGCATCACACTGCTCACTACGATCTCCCTCTCCAAGGACGCCGCTCCTCAACAATGCAAAGCACCACTAGCCGCAACAGTACCGGCATGCGGCGTAGCGACTACGGACCGAGTATGTCATCGACGGTGCCCTGGAGCGACATCTCTCCTGAAAGTATGGACCTGTCGGAACTGGAGCGACCAAGTAGCAGTGAACCACAGTCGCGACGCAGCAAGGCCTGGAAGCGGCTGAAGAATGTGCGCCTGCGCATCAAGGGCGAGAACAAAGCCACGGCCATGTTCTCGATCTCGTTTTATCCATGGAAAATGGAGGCACGCGGGTACTACTCCAACCCAGAGGCTGCGGCTGAGTGGGTGCCTGACACTGCCAGCACTCGCTGCCAGATCTGTATGGCAGGGTTTAATATGGCGCGTCGACGCCATCATTGCCGTCTCTGTGGCCATTTGGTGTGCAACGACTGCTCTCTTCAGCGCACGTTCTTGCCATTCTCGGAAGAAGCCCATCGCCGCTCCAATCACTCACTGATCAAGACGGGAGAAGCCCAGCGCACGTGTAACTCTTGTGCCCAGACACTCAAGAACATGATCGCCCAGCAAGACCATCGCGTGAAGGAGTTCTCCGTTGCAGTCGGTCCAGTGACTCCAAGCGACGCTACTGGATACCGTGCTTCCAACGTGAGTGGCCGGACCTCAAAGGCAAGCCGCAACAGCCACTCTCCAGCAGATATGACGTCAGCAGAAACGCAGCTCCAACTGGCCATGCGACCACGCGCGGTCTCCAAACACGCTGCCGCTCGCAGCGATGAACTCGAGCAGGTCCTCCAAGCCCGAGCCAAGTCAAGAGCGAGTGGTTCACCGTCACGACAGCACGTCATTAGCTCGCAGTGGCTCGAGCAGTGGCTTCAGTTTGTGCAAGTCGACTCGAGTGACCCAGTGAGCCACCACGCGCAAGCGAGAGCGTCCATGTCACGGCCGTCGATGGGCTCTCGGCATCGCAGCAGTCGGTTGGGGTTCGGCGGACGGCCTGGGCCGATCGCCAACTATGCGCTGCTCAATTTCGTGAACGGGAAACTCGTCCCACGTGACGGTTTGCGCCGTAGTCGAGGAACCGACGGGACTGGCGACTACCATGTTATCAGCCACGACGTCTGGCTCGTGTTTCTGCGGTTGTATGGAGGCGGACCAGTGATCAGCATTGACGAAAGCGACTCCTTGGAGAGCAGTTTCTGCGGTGAGAGGACGAGCTGTGCCGTTGTGCCGCTCGGTATGAGTCACAACGACACGAACTTCAGCTCGCCTCGTCAGCAGCTCTGGATCATCACGGAGTTGGATGACACTATCTCAGCGTCTCAGTTTGCTGCAAGTGCTGGAACCCTTGAGCTTCAAAGAAGCGCTAGCGATGGCATGAAACCACACGCCCATCAGCAATTGGCAGTGCAGGCTACGAGGAAGGCTTCCTCAGCACGTCCAGCATCGACAACGGCACTCGCGATGCCCCCGCCGCCAGTGTTGACCCGTGCCACAAGCGAGAAACAGCGTCAGCTGACTGATGACCTGAGTCAAAATCGCCGTGTTTCTTCCAGCTTTATCGGATACTGGAAGAAGTGGCGACACGGAGATGACGAGAGATTGCAGCAAGGCACGAGCTCGACAACTATTTCGCAGGTGGACGAAGGTGTGATGCTCTACGATCCGATGGAGCTGGATGATCAGGATCATCACGACACTTTACATAGAGACAGCGACGACGACGATAACGATCGATACGAACAGAGCGACTTCTCCAGCAGCAGAGGACCTACCCACCAACGCGAGACGATCGCGGCTGTGTCAGCGTTTGCTGTTGCAGCCGCAGAGGCGCGGCGCAAGTCGACGATCTCGCTCATGCGCCACTCGTCGCTAGCGTCCATACGATCGAACTCCCAGTCTGGTGTGATGTCAGCGTGAAACCAAGTGGGTGATTTAGCAGATAGAATCCATTCACGCAACCGCGAAACCAAATCGTAGAAGGCAATGAGTGGATAAACAACCATGTCAATGCCAACAGACTTAATCACTGTCTGCTGGGTCTTCAGCATCCTCATCATCGTCGTCATCATCATCTTCCTCCTCTCCCTCGCCACCGGCGTTGTCATCTTCATCTTCATAGTCGTCACCAACGTCATCACCCAGTCCAGCCATCCGCATTTCCCAGTCACGTGGCCAGAACGGAGACGAGTAGGGCTGCTCAAAGTTGTCGAGCTGGTCTGGAGGATGGTACCAGTAGTTGAGTGCGAGATGGCCTTCGGCTGAGCCAAAGGACTCGACTTCGTGGAACCACGACGCCGGCAGGAACAGCATCTCGCCCACGTTGATCTCACAGAACGCAGCCTTGGCGTCCTTAAATGCCGGGAACTCGTTCAACAGCTCCGCCTTGGTGGGCTCAGTCTTGAGCTTGGACGTATCCACACGGCTGAAGTTGACCGGGTCCTTGACCGTCTTGTCCACAATCTTCCGCTCTTCCTCTGTCTCGTCAGCGTCCTCCTGCTCCTCGTCCTCGTCCTCGTCCTCGTCTTCGTTCTCAAAGTGGAACGGGCCAAACTCACCATCTTCCGGCTCTTCCTCATCCAGCGGATCATCGCGGTCCGCTCGAAGCAGCTTGAGCATTGCCTGGTCGAGTCGCTCCTCGGCCGCCGCGAGTCTCTCTTCAGCTCCTTCTTCTCCGTCATCCGCGGCCTCTTCCGCCAACGCGAGCTCCTTCTCGGCTTCGTCCTTCTCAATAGACGCCAATGCTGCAGCCTCCGACATGGGATCCGCTCCGTACGCCGTCGTCTCCTCACCTTCGTAGTTGATGCGACCGTTGGTGTGGACTTTGACCAGCTTGCCACGCGTGTACATTTTCTCGGTGTCAGCAGGCGAGTACAAGCGGAATCGCTTCTTGCCACGCAGCAAGATGTACAGGTTATCGTGGTAGTCGTGGTGGAGTCCACTGGACGAGCCGTGCTTGTTATTGCCCATCCAAATGTTGATGTTCTGAGGCACGAGGTGGCCCATGAGCTCCGGACGCAGCGGGAAATCGTCCTGCAGACACGCCACAAACGGCGCCATGATCTGCGGACGGCCCTCTTCATCCGCCTCGACATCTTGTGTCGTCAAGTAGTGGAGGTCGTCGCCGTTCTCAATGAGCTCGAGCAGATCGCGGAACGCCATATCGACTTCCACGCCGCGACCGAATTTCTCAGTCGAGTTAATGCGCTCTTCGACCTTGAGCCGCGCGTCGCCGGCAGTCTCGCGCAGGTACGCGTTTGTCCAGCGCGTGGGCGCCGTGAATTCACCATCGGCGATGAATCCCTTGAGCACGACGGGCGTGCGCGTCGCGACAAAGCGCTGGAAGAACTCCTCGGGCGAGAGCTCGCGGATGTCGATGCGCTCAATCTCGTAGCCCTCGACAGGCACCTGGAAGCCAGCGTACAGGTTCTCAGGCATGGAGTCCGTCGGCGTGGACGTCTCTTCCTCTGTGCGCATGCGCTTGCTGAGCGGCACGTCGCTCGCAGCGTCCGCTGGACGAGAGCTCTTCTTGGCGGCCATTTTCATTCAGATCGAACTGGAGTCTCGAAATGGCACAGGGTATGTATGGAGATGATCAAAATCTGTGACGTGAGAGCAGAGCTCTCCAATCAAACAGTCACAGAGACACGGGTGGGTGGTCGACAATCACTCTCGAAAATGGATGAAGGGAAGGAAGCGAATGAAATTGGATCAAGTGATGAAGTCCATCCACGCTCGCGACGGCCAGAGCCCACGGCCGAGACAAAGAAACACAGTCTGCATTCAATTCATATCATTCGATTGTCTAGAAGGAATGGTCGTGGAGCGAGACGAGCTCGCCGCTCCCGAAACCAACCGAAAAACGTGGAGGAGCACTTCTGACGGAACAGCTGCAGCTCGAGTCGCACGTGACTAACCAAAGTGGAAGCGCTGGCCGCCGCCGAAGCCACCACCACCACCGCCGCCCCCGCCGCCGTGGCTGTGGCCGTGGCCTCCGCCCATGCCGCCCATGCCACCCATGCCACCCATGCCGCCACCGCCGCCGAAGAACATCTACATTCACAACCACAAAAATCACGTTAGCAACTGACTCAATAGAAGAGCTTGCTGGTTGAAAGCGTACCTGGAAGATCTGCGAAGGGTCCACGCCGCCCATGCCGCCGCCCATACCACCGGCGAAGTCGTTGTCGAGGTCTTCCAAGTCGACACCCGAGTCGTAACGCTGCTTCTTCTGCGGGTCCGACAGCACCGCGTAGGCCTCACCAATGTCCTTGAACATGGCCTCGGCAGTCGCTCGCTCCTCTTCCGTCTTGGTCGAGTGGCGATCCGGGTGCCACTTGAGCGCCGACTTCTTGTACGCCTTCTTCATCTCGGCCTCGTTCGCGCTCTGAGTCACGCCCAAAATCTTGTAAAAGTCTTTTCGCTTGGCCTTCTTCACCTCGAGCTTGAGGTCGCGCATGCTTCGCTGGATGTCGCGTTGCGCGTCGTCGCCCACGAGCTTCGAGGCCTGGTCATACTCGCGCAGAGCCTGCTCGAGGTTCTCCAAGCCACCGAGCGCACGCAGACACGCGGCCTTGCGCAGGTACGCCTTGGCGTAGCCATGGTCGTAGTAAATGGCCTTGTCACAGTCCTTGATCGCTTCGTCGTTGCGGCCAAGTCGCGACAGCGCGTTCGCTCGATTGCAGTGGATCTTCGAGTTGAACGACTTGTTTTCCGGGTCAATGTCCAGACACTGCGTGTACATTTCCACGGCCTCGTCCATACGGCCGGCCTTGAAGGCGTTGTTGGCCTCTTCCTTGCTGTTCTCTAATGCTCGGATGCGCTTGATCTCCTTCATGAACTTGCTGTTGTCCGGATCCGAGCGCAGCGCCTGCTGCAAGTGCTTGATGGCACTCGGGAACTCGCCCTGGTAGTACAGGCAGCGTGCGCGCAGGAACAGCACCTCTGGGCTGCTCGAGTTCGTGCGCATGAGCTGCGTGAGCGCCGCAAACGCCTCGTCATATCGCTCGCAGCCGATCAGCGCCTCCGCACGCAGCAGCTTGAGGTTGTTCGCGCCCGTGCACACCTGCAGCGCGCCGTCCAGACAGTGCACCGCCTGCAGGTAGCGTTTCTATATGATCCACACCAGGAACACCAAACATCAGTAAAAATGCACCAATCAGAACTAAAACACCATGAGAAAGGACACCTACCGCCTCGATGTGTTCCTTGCCACGGGCCGCCTTGTCCAGCGCCATCTCTACCTGGCGCTTCTCCGTGAGCAGCGTCGGGTTGTTCGGGTCGCGGATCAGACCAGCCTGGAACGTCTTCAGCGCCGCGTCCGGCTCGCCCTGTAGACCACCACACGGTGCATTAGCTTCCCCTCCAAAAGATCTCTTTTCTCGGTGGCCCATTCCCATTCCCACGTCCACTCCCTCTCTCTCTCCCTCTCTAGTAACGTACCAGCGCGAGCTGCGCCTTGGCCTTGCGCACGTATCCCTTGAAGAATGTCGGGTCGAACACCAGCGCGCGGTTGCAGTCCACGATCACCTCCTTGTACTTGGCGAGCATGAGCGCGGCAGCCGCGCGGTTGCCGTAGTACGCCACGACCGTGGGCGCGGCCTCGATGGCCTGCGTGTACATGTCCAGCGCGGCCTGGTAGTCGCCCTTCTTGTACAGCTCATTGCCCTGGTTCTTGAACTCCTCGGCCGCAGCCTCTCCCTTGTCCATGCTCGCTCACTACGTCCCGGAGCTCTTTGCACCGAGCGGCCCTTTCCAAGTGGGTCGACGTCGCCAGTCACCACAGCAAAAAATGCCCCGCGAGAATGCAAACAAACGAGGGATTCGTCCCTTGTTGGAACAACCCAAATGAGGGACCATGGATCCACTTTTCTCGAAAATTCGAGGAAAGATAATCTCAAAAGAGTGACATTCACTCGTTTGAATGACTCTATCCGGAAAGTGACCAACATGGCTACACATTTCCAGACACAACACACGTCTCAGGCGGCTGATTAGAGCGAGTTCATGTCGAAGGGCGCGACTTTCTCGTCGCTGGCGTCAATGCTTCGATGTCGACTGGTGAACGGGGCGTTGGCTTCGTTGTTTTCGTACTTCTCCAAGGTATCAGCGAGGAGCCTTGCGACTGAGATCAGTGACCGTACTGTCATGGGCTCCGTGGCTGAAGGCAGCGAGTCCGCGTCGTCACGGCCCACGCGAGACGAGTCCACGTAAGACCGCACTGCTCGCGTGAGCAGATCTCTCTCTTGGCCATCGAGCTGTTCGATCTTGGAGATCTCCTGCTCTTGCACTAACGCCTCTAGAATCTGCTGGCGAACGAAGCTTGACTTGCCCATGCGATTCAGCGTCGTGCGTTCAAAATCGTCGGTCTGGATCAGCTGGGAAGACGACATGTGGACAATAGGATCTCTGCCCTTCCGCCGCAGAAGAATCAAATCCACTCCCAGCCACGATCGTAGTTCAGTTTTGCTGGTTGGATTCAACACCGTCTGATCGATCGCTCCTCGGATCTGATATCCGCACAGGATCTCGCCCAGTTGCATCGCACGCTTCGCCAGTTGCCAAAACGATATGCTCTCCGACGATGAACAATACCGAGAAAACGGCTCCACTTCAAACGATGCACCCTCCGGACCCAGCAGCTCGTCCAAGATCACACGCACATCGCGACTCTCGGAGATCATCGCGAGGATGCAGCTGATGAGCTCGTTGGACTGGATGAACTCAGAGAGTTTCAGGATGGTGTCACTGTTTGAGATGGTTCGTTGTGTGCGCGGATCGAGCACCTCGCAGATACACTTGCAGTAGTCTTCGGCGTTGGTTATCCGTCCGGCCTTCTTGCCCATCTTGGTCTGCAGGTCTCGCACGAGCAGCAACGACGCGAGTGTGTGCGAGTCAGAGTGCATGATATCGGTCTCGCGCGTCTCGTCGGAGAGGATCATGAGCGATGTGAAGGTGTGGAGCGGCAAGGCCTCGAGGTGTCTTCGGACAGCGGTGTTACCGTAGTGATGTACGATGCTGATATTCTTGAGCGAGTCGACGCTGAGACCGCTCTCTTGTAGCAGCTTGTTGCGTAGATGGCACGGCTCTTCGCAGAGCATGTGGAGCTCTGTCTGTGGCAGCACGAGCGAGTCGAGCAAGAGGATCATGTCTCGGATATCTCGTCGCCAGCCACACATGAGGATGCGTTCTTTGGCCATCAACTTGGCTGCGGCGGTCGGGAGGCTGCCTGGGTCGATCAATGCAGGCGGACAGGCCTTGTAGGTGTCATCGTCTTCTGCGAGCACCATGACTTGGTCTCCAGGTTTGAGTGTGACGTCGAAGTCCGGCGCGATCAAAACTTCGCCGTTGCTGCGCTTGAGACCGAGCGGGATGGCATCAGGGAACCGATCGGTGAGCTCTCCGAAGCGCACGCCAGTGCACTCTGGCCATTCTTTGAAGTAGAATTCGTTGCCGTCGAAGCCGAGCAGACACGTGAAGACACGAGCGAGACCGGGCGATCTGGCGGCCATGAGCACGAGTCGGCCGATGACGTCGTGGGAGACGAGGATCTCGACGTCTTCGCCTCCTACGAGTCGCACGAGTGGTTCATTGTCAATATCACGGAGCTCTGCGACGATATGTCCGGATAGCTGTGATATCAACCATCATGTTAGGGATATTGTGAGCTTTCATATCCAGAGATAATACCTCTCAAGAGGATTCACGAACACAACTTGGTGCGTACCTGTGGGAGTGTCTTGAGACTGAGCACGGTGCGCAGCACAGCGGCGTCGGACCGATCGGCGTCTCCGGAAGAGTTGGCCATGATGATGATGCTTCTGGCTTTGTGTGCGGCGACCTTGAGTAGATCTACGGACAGCAGCGGCGTTCCTGTTCGGAAGATGACCTGTGATCCGAGGAGCTCGTCGGTTCGCAAATGGGACGCGAGCTCTGCCTCGAGGTCTTCTTTTTCTGCTTCTGCGAGCACGACGATGGTGCCTCCTTTCTCACTGGCGTTGGCGAGACAGATCTGTCGGATGAGCGAGATCGACTTGTCGGTCCATCCTAACATGAGCTGGCGAGGAACAGACGCAACGTACGTTAGTAGTGGGTTTACACGGCGTTGTCATGCTTGGCTACGTTGCGTGGTAGCCACTCACCGTATGATTGTCCTCTGCAACCTTGCTCTTGCCTTTCTTGAGACTGTCCATCTTATCTCGAATGCCATCCACCACAAAACCCATGATCACGGAGAAGTACAGGATACCAATGAGCGTCATGACGACACCAATGATGCGCAGTCCGTCTTCTGTCAGAGCCGTGTGGGAGCCAGCGTCGCCAAGGAACGTCCAGGACTGCCAGATCATCTCATCAAAGGGTTGTCGTGGTTGGCTGGCTTTGAGGATGCATCCACCAATGAAGATGAGAACGAGTCCGATGAATGCGAGCGTGACGGTCTGGCCTTTGCGTGTGGAAATGTAGTAGTCAATTCTGTACGCCACCCTGTCTTGTATCGAATGTTGCTTGGGCGGTTGGGCTTTACGCTCCATTCGCTCTCGTTCCTTTGCCTTCTGCTCGGCTTTCGTCAGCGGAGGCCCCAGCAGCGCTTGCATTGTGCCGCTTTTCTTGAGTTGGCTCGCGAGTTTCGGCGGCGAGCCCCTCACGACGCTTTTCTGGACGAGCATCGGCTGGAAAGCCCCTTCATGGAAGGGAAGAACCAAACTTTCGCGCTTCAAAGGCGCCACCACATCCCGCTCGGAGCTGTCGGGAATAGCTGAGATTGGTGTATTGGCGCTGAGGTACTTGACGGCACCCATTCTGACTTTCGCGGAATCTGGAGCAGCGGACACGGGCGTTGAAATTGTAGACGACGGTGGCGCGTGTGATGGAGAGTTCTCATTCCTTGTGTGATGATCCCCCACCTCCGTACCGAAGATCGATGACACAGACGTGAACCCCTCAGCGACCGGGAGAACTTTACCTTGAGAGCTCATGGATCGTCAACGCGATCATACGCACACACCGCCCGGCTTCCCCGTGCGCTTCGACTTGGCGGCGAGTCCCACACAAGGTGGTTTCGCGTCCTATTTTTCCATTGTCGGTGACACCTTTTGCACTTCGCTGCAGTAACGGCACTTGCATGGTCTATAAATACGGCAACCCACGTCGCTGTTATGTCCAACAAGGATCTTCTCCGTTTGAACAGCACCCATTCGAGTCAGCTGTGTTGTTCATATTCCGATATGCTGCTCGAGTGCGTCAGCAAGCGCTCTGGAAAGGGCGATCAGAGTTCGCACCGAAGCGAGATCGTCAGGGTTCGCGGTGGCCTGGCTCGGAGCCGTGTGCGAGCTGTTCACGTAAGCGTGCACCGACTGCATCAGGAGTTCACGCTCTTGGCCACCAAGCTGCTCAATGTGAGAGATCTCCTGCTCTTGCACTAACGCCTCCAGTATCTGTTGGCGAACGAAGCTTGATTTGCCCATGCGATTCAGCGTCGTGCGTTCAAAATCGTCAACTTGACTCGCCTGCGGCGATGGTGGGTGATACACTGGCTTGTTCTGCTTATGTCGGAGCACGATGAAGTCATAGTCTTGCCAGGAGCGCGGTGCTTTCTTGTCTGTCGGGTTTAATGTGATATTGTCCATGGCACCTCGGATCTGATATCCGCACAGGATCTCACCCAGTTGCATCGCACGCTTCGCCAGTTGCCAAAACGATATGCTCTCCGACGATGAACAATACCGAGAAAACGGCTCCACTTCAAACGATGCACCCTCCGG
>JAADXI010000820.1:0-14435 GCA_023337615.1 Pythium brachiatum | reverse complement strand
CCCCCCCCCCCCCGGCTCTCCTCTCATTCACCATGGCTCTGATCCGCGGCGTCGTCGCCGTGCTGGTGGTCGTGGGGCTCGCGTACGCCATCTCCAGCGCCACCGACCTGCAGGAGTCCGCGGCGCTCGCCATTCTCGTGCAGTGGGCCGTCGCGCTGCTCTACGCTGTGCCCAAGCAGGACGAGACGTTCTTCGACCTCACGGGCGCGCTCACGCATGCGTCCGTGTCCATGCTCGCGTTCGCGCGCACTGAAGACAAGACCTGGCGCAAGGCCATGCTCACCGCCATGGTCTGGTGCTGGTGCGTGCGCTTAGGCTCGTTCCTGTACCTGCGCATCCGCCGCGTCGGAGAGGACACACGCTTCCTGGAGATCCGCGGCAACCCCGTGCGCTTCTTCTCCGTGTGGACCATCCAGGGCCTCTGGGTGTTCCTCACACTCATCCCCGTGCTGCTGAGCCAGCGCCACTCGGTCAGCAGCGACGCGGTCCACGTGCTGGACATTGCTGGCGCGGCGTTGTGGGTCTTTGGCTTCATTGTGGAAGTGCTGGCAGACCACCAGAAGACCCAGTTCCTTGCGGATCCACGCAACAAGGGCAAGTTTATTCAGGAAGGACTGTGGAGCTACAGCCGCCACCCCAACTACTTTGGGGAGATCTCCATGTGGGTGGGTATCCTGCTGATCACGGCCCACGGTCTGCCGACCACGTTCCTGCAGATCATGGCCTCGCTCGGCCCTGCGTTTGTGACGCTGCTGCTGCTCAAGGTATCGGGTGTTCCGATGCTGGAGAAGGCGTCCGACAAGAAGTGGGGCGAGCTGAAGAGCTACCAGGACTACAAGCGCCAGACCAGCCTCGTGGTGCTCTGGCCCAAGATGAAGTAGCGCGTATAGCCACATCGCAGTCACGCTACTCCCACCAGTTTTGCGCATGTTGTTGATATAAGCGGATCGCCCGTTGTACATACAGCTCTGGGCTAGACGTCTCACCATCGTCTTTTACACTTGCCATTTGTCTCCGCTCCAACACGCAGTATCTCATTGTGTACCCATGTCAAATATGGGTTGGTGGGTCAGCTCAGCTCCTGTCGCGGGCTCGGATGCCGACCCGAATGGCTCTATTCGTTGAAGCGATCCCCACACTTTGCAGAGCACAAAGCCACGATGGCTGTGTTACTAGAATGGGCATTGTCCCATTTGGCCCAGCCAAAACAACCAGCCACCAAGACTCCAAGAACAAATATGCGCGTCGCTCTCAGCTTCCTCACGACGGCCGTCGCGCTGCTGCTAGCTGCATCGCCAGCGCGTGCGCAGAGCCCAATGACTGGCGGCTACGCGTCCACGCCTCTCACGCCGGAGCTCGAGACGCTGCTGTTCTCTGCGCTGGGCAACGAGACGACGTACGACGTCCACGTGGAGGCGCGTGTGTGCGTGACCAAGGCCACGGCCGTGGAGCAGCAGGTCGTCGCAGGCATGAACTACCGCTTCACCACGACGGCGTGCGACATCACGAAGCAGTTGCCCGTCCAGACCACGCAGGGCAAGCAGAGCGTCGGCCAGTGCGGCGACGATTATGGGAAGAACTGTGAAGGCGTCACGACGGTCGTGCGGGTGTACCAGTCGCTCTCGGGCTCCGCCTCTGTCTCTGAAATCACAGTGAGTGAGGAGACCAAGAAGCACGCTGGCGTGCACGCCGCCGCGATGGTGTAGGAAGCAGCAGCCAGAGAAGAGAAGCAGTGTTTATATACGTAGTATCAGTGAAGGATGGTTTCAGCCTCCATTTCAAGACGTTAATCAAGGTGCTGCGGGTATGAAGGGCGGAAGGAGACAGCAGACACTCAGAGGAGGCGGTGGAGATGTCCAAGACGTCAAACGGATTAAATACTATACGCCCACACGCCCTCATCAGCTCGTGCATTCCCCAAGAACGAATGGACCTACTCTCTCTCTCTCTCTTTCTTTCAACAGAGCCGTCGCTACAGCTAGACAGCAAGCAGGCACTTCGCTTACTTGCGCACAACGTCCTCGCGCTCCGCGATCACGTCGTCGTAGGTGCGCTTCTGGACAATGTACTCGTCCTCGTCCTCACTGTCGTAGCCGCCGACCAGTGCCATGTACTCCTGGCGACGCGCACGCGCGTTCGCGGCCCGCAGCGCGATGAGGTCCGTGAACTCGGTGAGCTTGCGCGTCTTCTCGGCCTTCTCGGCGGCGATGCGCTCGCGCTCCTTCATGCGGTCCATCTCGTTGAAGCGCTTCTCGTACTTGCGCAGGTTCTTGACCACCTCGTTGTACTCGTCCTCCGACAGCAGCGTGCGTGGGCGTGGACGCCACAAAAACTGGTAGAACGCGTCCTTCTTCTCCTCCAGCAGCTTCATACCCTGGAACGTCCAGAGGTTGAAGCCGTTGTCCATGGCGAACTTGTAGTACGAGTTGTCCAGCGGCTGGCACACGGCCGTCGCGACCACACGTCCGGATGGATCCCACTCCACGTGCGTGCACTTGAAGTGCTCCTGGATCGTGATGCTCTGCTTCTCGTCCGTGTCCCAGAACTCGAGCACGCCGTTGATGTCGCCCAGACCGGCCAGCACGATGTTGTTGCCGTGCGGCGACCAGTACAAATTGCTCACGGGCTTCTCCGCCAGCGTGTACATGAGCGTCATCTCGTTCTTCTTGGCACCGCCGTTCATGTCGTAGAATGACACGTTCACACGCTGCGTGCTCTCGCCGTGGACGACCGCGAAGCGCGAGCCCTTTGGCTCGAACGCGAACGCGATCACGCTCTCCTTCATCTCCAGCATCTCCACGGGCACGAGCGACTCGCGCACGCGGAACAACTCAAAGTTGGTGAACAGCGTCTTCTTGGACTTGGAGTGGCGCGTGACCTTGACGCTCATGTACGTACCGTTTGGGTGCCACTGCAGCTTGCAGTCGCTCACGTTGAACAGGTTCTTCTGACGCACCTCACGACGCGTCGGCAGCTCCACGAGCGACACACGCGCTGGCACGTTGTTGCCCTCGGGCGCCCAGTACGCGATCACCGGATCAGTGGGCGACCAGAAAAAGTCGTGCACGCCGTCGGCCTTGAGCGACTTCTTCTCCAGCAGCTTCATGGACGGCAGCTCATACACCGAGATCACATCCTTACCACGACGCGCAATGTAGCGGTCGTCCGCGCTCCACTTGAACGGCGTCATGAGGCCCTGCACGACTTCATCCTTGGCGCCCGTTGGCTTGCCCGCTGGGAACGCACGCAGCATCTTGGAGGTCTGCACGTCCCAGATGATGATGGCGTTCTCCTGCTCCGTCTCGCTGAGCGTCAGAATGTACTTCTCGTTGGGCGAAAACACCGCGATCTTGACGTTCTTGTGGGCGAAACGACCGACCTTGTCGTACTTGTCACCGGCCCAGAGCGCGAGACCCTGCGGGTGGAACGTCGCGAGGTACGTGCCCTGTGGCGACCACAGCACGTACTGCGAGCACCACTGCTTACCGTTGGTCTTCTCGCGCGCGCCGTCGTACTCGAGCGTGACTTCGCCCTTGTCGCTCCAGAACAGCTCGGTCTCGGTGCCGTGGCGCAACGCAAACATGTCGCGACGCGCCGAGTCCGTGAGCCAGGTCTTGTAGTTCTTTGGCTCCACAAACTTGTCAACCTTTGGAGCTACGAACGCGTCCGGCGTGTCGTTGTACTTGTGCAGATCCGCGTACTTGTTGACCAGCAGCGTGTGGCGCTTGTCCAGCGCGAAGTTGTGGATCGTGCGGATCGCGTCGGCGGCGTGGGCCTCCTGCTCAAACTCCACGAACGCAAAGCCCGTGGTGTTGCCACCCGAAGCGAACGGCATGTCGATGTCCACGACCGCGCCCACCTGCGAGAAGATCTTCTTCACGACGTTGAGCAGCTTGCCGTGCTTGGCCTGGTCCACGACGGGCAGTCCGCCGACCACCACGCACGTGGAGAAGTCGTGGCAGAAGTCGTCTTCGTCGTGCTTCTGCGCGGCCACCTCATCCTCACCTTCGTCGTCGCTCAGGTAGTCCGCGAGCTTGTCCGCTTCCTTGCGCAGCGCCGCGAGACGCTGTTCGTACGAAGGAGGTGCCATGGCTCTCTCAGTTTCTATTCCAGATACTGGGCCAAAGGCACGAGCAGCTCACGTCAAGGTATCACCCACTCCACCAGTCATTTGGCTCACCACACAGATCTCTTAATTTACGTATATACACCCACATAGGTAATGCAATTACTATACTGATCCGTTCTCCCTCTTTTGAGTGACATAAGTGGTCTGTGGCAAATGGCCATTCGATCAGCAGCTTCATCCGCATCATGGGCAAGAAGCGTGAAGACCGCGGCGCCGCTGCGCGCCAGCCGCGCAAGCCTCGCGCTAGTCGTGACGGCCGTCGGGATGGCGCGCCGCCGCCGCAGGAGCGTGGCGAAGAAGAGAGCGAGCTCCAGTTCAAGCGCCGCTCGTTCCCCGTGACGCTGCGCATGTGGGACTTCCAGCAGTGCGACTCCAAGCGCTGCACGGGTCGCAAGCTTTGCCGTCTCGGTGCGTCGCTGTTTTTTTGTGTATGTAGAAGCCCATACAACTGTAGACTCATGCACTGCGTACTGTTGGTGTAGGCTACGTCAAGTCCATGAAACCCGGTGTGCCGTTCCGTGGCATCGTGCTGTCGCCCGCCGGCGAGCAGGCCGTGAGCCCGTCCGACCGCGTACGTTGCTTACTTGTGTGGCTGATTACAGTCTACTGAGCTGTTGTATGGCCTGCTGACTGTGCTGACTGTGTGTGTATGTGTGAGTAGTCCATTGTGGACACGCTGGGCATCTCGGTCATTGACTGCTCGTGGGCCAAGATCCAGGAGCTGCCGTACAAGCAGATGCGTTCAGGCTACCACCGCCTGCTGCCGTTCCTGGTCGCGGCCAACACAGTCAACTACGGCAAGCCCTTCAAGCTGTCGTGCGCCGAGGCCATCGCTGCGACGCTGTACATTGTCGGTCTCAAGGAGGAGGCCGTGCAGGTCATGGACGAGTTCTCGTGGGGACCCGAGTTCCTCAAGCTCAACGCCGAGTGTCTCGAGGCGTACTCGCAGTGCGATACCAGTGCGGACGTCGTGGAAGCTCAGGTGCGTAGTGATGATGGGACTACTCAGTGTGTATACAAGCGGTGGGAGCTGATGCTGGAGCTGTCGATGTTGTAGAAAGCGTACTTGGCGGCGTGTGCAGAGGAAATGGAGACGCGCACCAACCGCTTCGACCTTCCGAGTCTCGACAGCGATGAGGAGGAGGAAGAGCGTGAAGGCGACGAGCGCGAGGCTGCTGGTGAGGACGATGCTGACGCAACGGAGGCTGTTGAGGAGAGTGAGTCAGCCCTGCCGTCAAAGGAAGACCAGTTGTTCAAAAACAAGACGTACCCAGTCCAGGCGTCAGGCTCGGATGAGGAGCTGGAAGAGCTCACGAAGAACCTGCATTTGGCGTCGGGCTCTGTGAAGAAGACCCACGAGCTGCGCCAGAAGCGTCGAGAGGAAGCCGCGCTGGAGGAGTCGATGGACTCGTACTCGATGAACTCGATGGAGGACGTGAAGAAGCAGGAGCTCGCGACAGTGTGTCTCGAGCGTACGGCCGTCGCGGTCTCCGGCGACGCTGTGCTGCAGATCCCAGAGTCGATCTTCCACCAGTGGGCTGACCAGCCCACGGAGACGCCTGTAGCTGCGGCATCCACGGATGCGTCGCCATGAACGTCTCCAGCGGAGGACAAGGCTTTCAGTGAGTACTATGCTTTTGTAATCCACAGTTGATATTTTCCATAATCATACTATCTCCTGGAGATCACGTGGCCTCCTACTGCTGGGTCGATCCGTGCTCGTGCAGCCGCAGCCATTTCTTTTTTCTTCTGCCATGACATCACTGAGAACTTGGGGCTCTTGGGCACCGTCAGCTTCTTGCTGGGCTTCTTCACACCCGTGTCCAGTTGATTTAACTGCGTCGTTGAGCGCTGGTGCTTGAGCTCCGAGCCTCCGCCATGCTCGTCTCTCGGTTCGCGCTGGTCATCTCGCTTCGCTGCCATCGTCGCCACCATTTGATCGGCTGAATCCGCCAGTGACTGCCCGTTGTTCGTCCGCTGGGCTCGGATCAGCGATGTCGTGGATCCGACAAACGTCGTGGGACCACCGCTGTGTTTGTGGGCGACCGCAGCACTCAGACTTTGGCTCGGCTTTTGTCGAATGGGACCAGCAGACACCACACGCCGACGCGCTGGTGCGGCCAGCGGCTCTCCGCCGACTGCTGGCGCTGCACGCGCTGTGAGATTGCCGGTCCGCTGTGTTGTCCGTCGGCGTTCGGAGTCGCTGTCGCTGCTGGAGGTAGAGGACGACGAAATCGCGGGGGACTTTTGTTTTGCCGGAGACGACGGCGAGTGCGACGTCTCTGGACGTACGTTCGCCCCTGGGATTCTGTTCACTAGCAATGACGTGACCGGCGCTGCCCACTGAGATAACAGCGACTCGCTGGTCTTCATGAGCACTTTCGATCGCTGCTCTAGTGCTGAAAAGGCAGAAGCTGCGGCCTTGGCCGTGTCAGCCTGCTTCGTCTCTTGATCCACAAACAACTCAGCCTGCTTGCTCTCCGTTGAAACTCGTTGTTGGGCCACCGGTGCCGTTGGTGCCACTGGCAGCTTGGACGTTGGCACATCCTCTGCTTTACTCGGCCTCATCTCCTCCACTTCCGGTTGCGTCGTCATCTCCTCAGTATCTTCATTTGACGCCAGGAAGCTTCTCGATTCCTGTGTCGCTACCACTCGAACGTGGCCCTGGGGCTCTCCCACTGAAGCTCCGAAGCTGAGAGGCGGCTGCTTGGGCACTGGAGGCTTCGTAACCATTCGAATCCGCGGACGGTTCGATCCGATCGCCACGCTCACGCTCGCTGGTGTTCCTGACTTTGTCGTGCTCGCAAATCCCGTAGTCGACGACACAGCTGGATCCATCCCGCCGCTTTCAGCGTCCGCTTGCTCCGACGCTAATCGCTGCCGCATCACCGAGTGGATCATACTGATACCTGCAGACCCACACATGACTCGGCCACCAGGAGCTGACGCAGATGAACCGGCAGAGGCAGATGCCGGTCGCTTCTTGTCGCGGTCATTTGGCTGTGATGCAGTGGGTTTCGCTGTTGTTGCTGGGGCTGAGTTGTTGTTGCCAATATCTGCCACCACCTCCGAGTCAATTGCTGCCGTGTGGGCCACCGACCGTCGGAACGTGTCCACTTCCTTGATAATGAGCGCACGCAGATCCATCTTCGTGAGCTTCTTGGTGTCGAAGGAGAAGTCGACGCGTGCCGACGGGTACGGATCCACGCCCTTGTACTTCTTCTCGATGGGCTGCATGTACGGATGCGCCAGTGCGTCCTGTGCAGAAATCCGCTTTTCAGGGTCGAATTCCAGTAATCGCTCTAACAGATCAATCGCCTCATCACTGGCGTTGGGAAACACGGTGCTGAAGGGCACTTTCGGCTTCTTGCCGAGTGATTTGAGGAAGCGCTGTGCCTGGGAGCTCTTGATCTTGGCGGTAGCTTCAGCGGGTGGTGTACCAATGACATCGAATATCAACGTGAGCTGATGGAGGAAGTTCTTGCCTGGGAACAGCGCTTTTCGACCCAGGATCTCAGCGAAAATGCATCCAACGGACCACATATCCACGCTTTCACCGTAGAATCCGTCGGGCTGCAGCATGAGTTCAGGTGCGCGATACCAGCGAGTGACGACGTGCTCAGTCATAGGAGCACGGTCGATGTGGCTTCGAGATGTCGTCGACATTGCAGGGGCAGAACGCGGTCGCTCCATGCCGCTGGAAACACCGGATGAAGACGAGCCTGAGGTTGGCTTGAGCGCTTTGCGGGCGAGACCGAAGTCGGCGATCTACAGTAAGCCCATGAATATTAGCGGCACGTAAGGAGAAGAAGGAATCTGTAAGGTGGGCACATGCCTTGAGTTGGCAGGTCTTGGTGAGGAGTAAGTTTCCTGGCTTGAGGTCTCGATGGAGCACGCCGTTGTCATGAAGATACTTGACGCCCCGCAGCAACTGGTGAAGAAAGTACTTGACGTGGGAGTCGGACAACGTTTGTGAGCTCTGTATCACGCGGTGCAAGTCCGTGTCCATGAGATCCATCACGATGTACAGCTCGTCGTCTTTCAGGTTCGTCGAGAGATTGTGGATGGAGATCACCTACAAGAGCCATCTTGTGAGCACACAGATCTCGTCGACCGACAGGGAGGCATGCTCGCGTACGTTGGGGTGTTTGCCTAGAAGCTGCAGCAGCAGCACTTCACGCAGCGTGTGCTTGGCGTCCACACTGCGCTTGGCCATGGGGCAAACCTTCTTGATGGCCATGCGCTGGCCTGTCTCCCGGTCTTTCGCAGCACTGTGTCATTGGTCATGAATGTGAGACTCGCTCTGGACTACCGGTACGCCGTATACCACACGACTACGACCACTCACCACACGACGCCGTAGGATCCCTTGCCCAGCGGATTCAGCAGCTCATACCGCGAGTCCACTTTGAACACGCTGCCGTACACCTTGAAGCCGGCTCCGGACCCACCACCCTGGCTACCAATATCATCATGCGCAGATCCTGAGCCATTGTTGTTGTACGTTGCTCCACTGCTCATCGTTCCACTGGGCGTCGCAGCTGACGCATGCAGCGAATACACAGCACACTTGACGAGTTACTGCGTGGTCTCCATTGCCAGCAATGAGGTTGCTCGTGGTCTGATGATTTGCATACAAATAGAAGATTCCTAACTGAGACGGCGGGCTCCAAGCTTGGGTATTGGCAGCGGGCTATACATAGGAGCCGATAGGGTCTGATCCATTCAGGGAATGAGCGCGCGTGTGTGCTGGGAATGGAGCGCGAGAACCAACAGCGAGTGTCTGCACACAGCCATGCGAGAGCGATGTAGATACAATGCAGCAGGCAGCTCACGAGCGTATCCTGATAGTGGCAGCGCCGTATCCGGGTACGCAGCACTCGGCAAAGCTGTGATTGTTGCAGCTGAGCGACTGACTCCCTGCCTTTGAAGGATATGATCGAAAATGCCGTTGAGAAGCCAGTCGTTTCGTCCTGAAACGATATGTCTATTTGCTGTGCTGGCTGCTCACACCACACCACTAAGTCGTTCGGTCTTCACAGCACAATGGAGAGCCTGTGGACTCTCGTGGCTGGCGGTGGACTGGGTCTCGTCGCGATCGCCGTCCTCAACGCGTTTCCTGGCGAGCCTTTCGACTACGACAAGAACGAGAAGCCAGTCAGTGGTGGTCTCACAAACACCACCGCCACAAACGAAGAGTCCTACGAGAGCCGAGCGCGGGAAGTGGAACTCGCGGCGAGCCAACTCAAAGTCAACAAGCTCCAGGAGCTGCTGGGGCTGGAGAAGCACGAAGTGCAGAAGATGATCGACCAGGCTAAGGCCGACGCCATCCAGGGCCGCCAGCCGCGGTCTCCCGTGGACTACAGTCGCTGGTTCGACTGGGTGTTCTACTCGATTGTCTTCGCGTTGATGGCGATGACGTTACGGTCCGAATACAGCCTTGATATCCTCCAGCTCCTGAGCAAGGTGTTCCCTCGAGAGGCCGAGACGGCTCGGAAGGTCGTTGCGTTCATTCCGACGCCGTGGGCGTGAGGTGAACCCTGGGGCTGTTTGAGTTGAGGCTTTTTCTATTCATTCAAAATACAGAGCGACGTATCTCCATTTCTGTTCGTTTGTGTGTGTGTGTGTGTGTGTGGTTTGGGCGGCGACAAGAGTCGAACGGCTTACAGCAGACGCTGCTCAGCAGCGCGTGCGTGGCCCTCGAGTCCTTCCATTCGCGCCAGCAGCGCCGAGTCCTTGACCAGAACCTGCGAGGCCTCGGCGTCGTCGATGCGCATCCACGTGCGGATGCGCAGGAACGTGTGCACGGACAGACCGCCCGTGTACTTGGCCGTGCCGCCCGTAGGGAGCACGTGGTTCGGGCCGGCGCCGTAGTCGCCAAAGACCTCAGCAGCGCGGCTGCCGATGAAGAGACCGCCGTAGTTGGTCACACGGTCCGCGACTTCCTGGTAGTTCTGCGTGAGGATCTCCAAGTGCTCAGGCGCGAGCACGTCCGAGACGCTGATGCAAGTGTCCATGTCCGGGCACAGCACGGCGAAACCCTACAGAATCCAATCGCATATCCACCGTCAGTATAAAGTTCTCTCCGCAATCAACAGCCGATAAATAACGTACGTTGGCAGCGCTCACACGCGCCGTGGCCGCCGTCGGCAGCACCGCGAGCTGCTTCTCGAGGCTCTCGTTGACGCTGTGGATGAGCGTCTGGCTCGTGGTCACGAGGATCGGCACGGCCGCAGTGTCGTGCTCGGCCTGGGCCAGCAGATCCGCGGCGATCGTGTCGGCGCTGGCGGCCTCATCGGCGATCACCAGACACTCGGACGGACCGGCGAGCATGTCGATGGCGCACTTGCCGAACACGAGCGACTTGGCGGCCGTGACCCACTTGTTGCCCGGGCCGACGATGATGTCGCACGGCGGGATGCCGCCGACGCCGTACGCCATGGCCGCGATGGCCTGCGCGCCGCCGGCGGCCAAAAAGAAGTCGGCGTCCGACAGATACGCGGCCGCGAGCGTGGCCAGCGCTGGGCGCGGCGACGCCACCACGACGGTCTTGACGCCAGCAACGCGCGCCGTCACAGCGGTCATCAGCACGGACGACGGCAGCGGGTAGCGTCCGCCTGGCGCATAGCAGCCTGCGGCGTTCATGGGCGACACGTCCTGGCCGGCGAAGCCGCCCTCGATCTTCTGCTGGAAGTTCTGGATGGACGCGCGCTGCGACTGCGCGAACACGCGGATGCGCTGCGCCGTGCGCTGCAGCACCTGCTGCTCGTTCGCTGGAAGCTTCTCGTAGGCTGCCTGCAGCTCCGCACGCGGGATCAGAATGGCCTGGTCGACGCTCTGGATATCGCCCAGACGCTGCGCGTGCTTGCGCAGACCGGCTTCGCCCTGCGTGCGCACTTCGTCCACGATCACGCGCGCGTCCGCCAGCGCCTGGAGGTCCACGGGGTCGTACGCGAAGCTCGCGACCTGTGACGGATCGATCTGCTTGAGCACGGCGGTGGCCATTGTGGTGAGGTTAGTGAGGAGATAGGGTGGTGATGTGATGTGGTAAATGGAGGAATGCGAGCCCGACGAGTGGTGAGCTGCGCTGTTGCCGTGGCGATTAACGGATAGCGCAATCCGACGTCGTGGCCCAGAAGGTATATGCGATTAGAGAGGGGAACGCGAATGAAGGTTCTTGTGGAAGGCGCCATTCATTGGCTGAAAAAGACAGTGTGGGTATTAATTAGTTTAGGCCAGGTTAGCCTCTACACCTTTTCTCTATCAACTTGTCCTTAGCTTCCAATCAAAGTGGCGGAAGAAGGTTTTAACGTCGGTGAGGTTTTGAATCAAAGTGGCAAAACGTTCCAATCAAAGTGGCAACTAGTTTCGTACCTAAGCGAATCAGCCATGCTGCTGCATGCGACACGCGCTCCCACCGCTTTTCAAGCACAGAGAGCCGAGCTGGCGCGGCCAAGGAAGAAACAAGCAAAGCACACACCAGAGGAGCGCGCACGGGTTATCGCGGCTCATGATCGTGGAGAGGATTGGATCGCTGTCGCAGACGCCAACGGTATGCCGGAGCGAACCGCTTACCGACTGATGAAGTCACGCAGGACCGAGGACAAGAAGCGCGGTGGCGTGCGAGCGAAACTCCAGGACCCCATGCGCACCGGGGAGTGAAGGGGCTCATTCGACACTGGAGGGGATATCGAGACAGCTACTAAAGTCCAGAAAAAAACGTCTAAAAATCTAGAAAACCTACCAAAGCTCCAGAAGGCACTGGCGAAATGCAAGAGCGTGCGTGGATCTGCAGAGAAATCACCCAAAGATTCACTGAAGCCCTCTAAAACCCAGTAGAACCCTTTCCCAATTGGCTAATATTGTTGGATCCCCCCACCACCACCACCACACAACTTGGATGCGCATGCCTACCATGTTCAGAGGAAGCGTGTCATTTGGCAACATGCCGTTCGAATACGGGCGGCGTCTTGCCGACGACTGCTCCGAGATTGAGCTGGAGGTGTTATTGGACCGCCAGAAAGCCTGGAAGAAGAATAGCAGCAACCACGACACGTGTACGGTGTGTCCGGTTCGGTTCAGCGAGCACACAATGCACTATGTGATCCACACGTGCAACTCGGAGGCTTGCGTTCACAGCGAGTGCACGACGCCATGCGCATGGTACGCAAGATCGCGGATGTGTGATGCCGCCAAGAGAGGCTCAATCGACGTGCACGGCGAGCACAACAACGACATCCCAGACCCTCCGCACGTCCAACTCAACTTGACCATGAAGCAATCGTGTCCAGACCAAGCTGAAGCTGTCTCCTTCGCTCGTGCTGAATGCCATGATTACCAGTTGTCTCCTTGGCGACAGTGCTTACGAGTATTTTCCGTGTGTGTAGCGCTACTCGTATTACAACCGGACGACGGTCATGCACGACAACAACAACGTTGACGAGATGGAGGCGCTGCTGGCGAGTCGGCCGTACCATGAGGAGCTCCACAACTCTACGGCGTTTGCGTTTGGCTACGAGAAGGACACCGCCGGACAACCAGCTCTTACGAGTGGCTCCATCGAGCGCCCGGTCGTGTTTGGCTTCACGTCAAAGAACCTGCTTCGGAACTTGGCGCGCGCCGACAGGCACGTGCTCCACATCGACGCGACATTCAAGCTGAACACCGCGCGATTCCCGGCGATCGTGCTTGGGGTCTCCGACGTGCGTCGCCAGTTGCACCCCGTCGCGTTTTTCATCACGTCGGATCTCCGCCATGAACAAATCAAGAGGGTCGTCCGCGCAACGTTGCAGCAGTATGAAGTCATGACGGGAGTTCCTGCGAGAATTCGCTTCGTGATGGCAGACGCCGATAATGCCCAGCGTAACGCAGTCGAGCTCGTGGTGGCGTAGGAGCTCGGCAGCACAGTCCAACCAACCTTCCTCTTGTCCTTCTTCCACGTGATGCAGAACGTCAAGAAGTACACCGCCAATGCTGTAGGCCCGCGCCGATGCAGATTGTGCAGCCTCCACTTATCCTTTGTGCATACTAGCTTCATAGTTGTCTCCAGTGAGTTCTGTTCTTTATTGTCTACTTTTGTTTTGCTCGTTGGAGCATTTCCGACCATTCGAAATGTCACACCAGGGCACAGCTTTTTGATCAAGAATGGGTGTGAACCCTGCGATCAAGTAGGACAACGCTCGACAAATGAAAGAGAAGGTTCAAAAATGAAAGAATTAGTCGGAAAATAAACGAATCTCTTTTATGTGAATGAAAGAACTGTTCGATCCATGAAAGCGCAAACCATATTAGCCAATCCAGATGGTGGAATATGAGGTGTAGGTGTACGCTATCCAGCAGATGGAGCGAACACCGGCGGCGCGTGTGGGTCACACGAATTAGAAGTCCTAATGCAAATTTTACAAATGTCAACCCCTTGGTTACCGCACGTCGTATCTTACGACTTAGCCCAATCGTAAGTCGTAAGTTACGACTTTTAAAATCCTGTTCAACAGGAGTTAGCTCGAAAACGGCGACACGATATTGAAACCAAGCCGTTTTTTTAGCAAGTGCGTATAAGCTCCCCGAGGTTTTTGCTGCACAAATAGAAAAGGGGCAGAGGGTAGGGTTCCGGTACGACTCTTCAACTGTCATCAACGGGATCGTGATCGATCAAATGGGTGGTGATTGAGAGGCCTTCTCTGCTGTTCTTCATTCTCGGATTTTCTCTCTAACACCCACGTGATGCCGGTCCGCACGAGTTCGCGAACGAAGTCTGCGGCGCAAGCTGCCGCCACGCCGGCCATCGATGCGAGGCGAGTAGACTTCAAGCACCTGTGGCGGCAGCTGAAAGCTGCGGGCTGGACGTCAAAGCGTCCGAAGAATCTCGCGACTAGTGGTCGTACGCAATGCCCACGAGGGAGGAACCCGTCGTTGGCGTCAACGTGTTCATATGTAAGATGTACTGATGGAATCTATGTTCAAGAGCTATCTGACTGAGAGTTTGTTTTGCAGGAGAGAGTGCTGTAGTCGAGTACGCCATCGAGTCCGGTTTGATCGCGGCCAATGGCAGAGGTAGTGACGAGGAGGATCCAGAGAGCAGTGCCGAGAGCGAGAGCAGTGAGATCGTACGTACGTCACAGATTGACTGTTCTGTGGCGCTCTCTGCAAACACTGTGGATGCACTCTTTGACGAGGAGCCCAGCGATGGAGAGAGGCCGGTGCCAACGGTGCAGCGAGTGGAGATGGGGGGGGGGGGGGGGGGGGGGGGGGGGGGGGGGGGGGGGGGGGGGGGGGGGGGGGGGGGGGGGGGGGGGGGGGGGGGGGG
>JAADXI010000819.1:0-14441 GCA_023337615.1 Pythium brachiatum | reverse complement strand
GAGACCCTTTCGCTGGCTTAGCGACTCCACACTGTTGCCGCATGTGCGCCAACGCCGCCTCCATTTGCCGCCGTCCCTATTCCACATACAACGTCAGCGATTCAGTACATACAACCCCCTAAGAAACGCAAGAATACATGAGGAAACGCACTACCATCTCGTGCTTGGCCTCGTGCTCGAGCGCGCGGATGGCCGTGATCACGGCGTTGAGCGGATCGTCGGGCAGCGCGATGTCTACGTCCTCACACTTGATCATGAAGTCGGAGAGCACCGCGAGCGCCTGTTTGTACTTCATCGTGTGCTGTGCGTCCGGCGCTTTGTCCTTGGCGCTTCAGATCTATGTCTTGTGCGTCGTAGGGGCTTCGTAGAGGTGGCAGGGGGGGGCGGGGGCAAACAAACCTTCAACTGGCGGATCTCGTCAATGTGCTGTGTTGAAGTCAATACTGTCGCCTTTCTCACTAAGTGCGCTCCCGAATTTTACATACCCTCTTTTTCGGGTGTGATCCAAACCTCACCACTTTTTGACATTTAGGGTTTTTGAACCTTCCCGTTCTCCCGCCAACACCAACAAAAACAGTTTTGTTGGCGAATCCACCAACAAAAAACAGCACAAGGGAAAGGAAACCCAAGGAGAAAGCAAGCACCATGTCGACGGCGGCGATGGAGGCGTTCTTCTCTGCGACGAAGACGCAGCCACAGAGCGAGGCGGAGCTGCAGAGCGTGCTGGCGGAGCTGCCACGGCGCGAGCTCCAGGCGCTGAGCAAGACGCACGGCGTCAAGGCCACGCTCAAGCGCGAGTCGCTGGTGGAGATGCTGGTGCGCGCGATCAAGGAGAAGCTGTGGCCCACGGTTGCGGCTGCCGATGCACGCGAGGAGAAGAAGGAGGAGAAGAAGAAGGAGGAGAAGCAGGAGACGGAGGTGGATGCGACTGCCGAGGAGGAGAAGGAGGAGGCTGTGGAGGAAGAGAAGGACGCCGGAAAGGCGAAGGAGACCGAGGCAGTAGTGGAAGAGGCGAAGCCTGTGGAGACCGCCGCGAGCAAGAAGAAGGCGCCCGTGAAGAAGAATGCGGCGGTGAAGACTGCAGCGGTGGGAAAGAAGTCGGCAGGGCAGCGCAAGACGCTGAGCGAGTCGCCCAAGGCCAAGGGCTCCAAGGCGGCGAGTGTGAAGGTGCCGGCCAAGGCGACGTCGCCCAGCGTAGTGTTGGAGAAGCTCCACGCCAAGGAAGTCGCCAAGCAGCCGACGCTGGTGCAGCATGACCAGGCCAAGAAGGAGCGCGCGGCTGGGTTGCTGATGACCAGTAAGTTCTCGGTCGTGAAGAAGACGCGCAGCAAGACCAAGGCGTTAGCGGATGCTGCTGCTGCTGCTTCAAATGCGGACAAGTCCATCACCAAGACGCTGCGCTTTGGTGGAGCGACGCCAGTGAAGCAGAAGCCGCCAGTGTCTGCGCCGGCCGCGTTGCCGACTCAGAAGGAAACCAAGAAAGGCGGTGGCTACAAGCCGTATGTGGGCAAACTGCCGGTGTTTGAAGGCGACTCGCTCTTCTCACCCAAGAAGAAAGAAGAGCCACGACCAGCGCCGATGTCTGTGGCGGTGATGAAGGCTGCGCGTGTGATGACGCCGAAGAAAGCGGCGCCTACGCCTACGAAGAAGACCGCGACGGCACCAACACCGACGAAGAAGGCAGTGCCGACTCCAACGAAGAAGCCGACTCTTGCAACCACAAAGAATTCATCTGTACCGACGAAAAAGACTCCAGCCAGCTCGTCGGCCAACAAAGAGAATTCTACGCCACCAGCTTCAAGTGCTAACGCTGGTGACAAGCCGAAGAGCGTGTTGACCGCGAAGAACGACAAGCCGATCTCTGGCACTGGCGCTGCTCCGACTAAGAAGCCTGTGGCTGCGAAAGCACGAGCGTCGGTCAAGTCGTCGACAATGAAAGCAGTGGCTCCCGAGACCAAGAAGAGCGAACGCCGCGCCAAGTTCGCGCATGACTCCAAGACCAAGAGCACTGCGGCCCGCAGCCAAGCCCGCAAAGCTCCTTCTGCCGTCCCGTCCAACTAGAACTCTCATTTACCAGTCGCGTACTCGTCGTCAGTCGTCTTTTATCTAACGCCAGCCGTCTTCCCCAGAATCTGGCGACACCAATATACTCCACTTAGGCATTTTCGTGTGTTTTCATTTCTCGATAAACAACTCGCAAACATGCAAGAACCAAAATCCAAACGACTTCCTAAGCATGCACTGCTACTGCTTCTGCCTTGGTCACGACACTCGACACGGCGCCAAACACTCTCTGGCTCGTCGGCAGCAGCTTCACTTGGCCTTCTTCAGCGTGTCCTCAATGAACGCAGCAATCTTGTTGCCGATCATGCCCACCTTCTTGGCTTGCTGGCCCGACTTGATCACTTCACCACAGCTCTGCAGCTGCCGCGCCGCTCGCAAATGCGTCACGCCCTTGCCCGTGTTCTTCTCGTTCAGCAGCGTCTCGCCATACTCGGCCAGCGCGTCAATGATCGGCTGGTTCTCAGGGCACTTGGCCTTGTGGCTGCGGATATCGGCCAGCAGTGGAGTCGGGTGGCCTTGCGGGTGCGGCTTGCCGTACTTCTCGTGCTTGATCTCCTCCTCTTCCACCTCCTCCTCTTCTTCCTCATCTTCATCGTAGTCGTCGTCCGAATCCGCGTGGCCGTGGCGCATGATCTGCTCCACCTTCTTGGCGATACGACCGCCCACCATGGGGATCATCTTCGCATCACTCGGCGTCTTGATCACCACGTCGGAGTCGCGGATCTCCACCGCCGCACGCAAGTGCGAAATGCCCTTGCCACGGGATCCTGCACGCAAGTGCGAGTCGCCGTAGACACGCAGCGCGTCCACGATCTTCTGGTTCTCGTGGTGCTTCGCCGGGTTGTTGATCAGATCTACAACGATCGGAGCCGGCTCACCAGACATGCGGTGCGGCGCTGTCGAGTCTTCATCGTGGACGATCTTGCCGTGCTTCAAGATCTGGTCAATCTTCTCCGCGATGTGGTCGCCGATGTAGCCGATTTGGCTGGCCGCGCGGAAGCCAGAGTCCACCACAATGTCCGTCTCGTGGATCTGCTTGGCGGCGCGCAAGTGCGATGTGCCCTTGCCCGTGTTGCCGTACTTGAGATGGTACTCGCCAAAGTCCGCCAGTGCATCGACGATCTTCTGGTTCTCCTCGCGCTTCGCAGGCGAGTCACGGATCGAATGCACGAGCGGCGGCGCCTCGTAGTTGTAGTCCTTCACCACGTTCATCTCGGGCGTTTCATCCTTGAACTTGCCCGTGCGCAGCACTTCTTCGATTTGCGCGGCCATTTTGCTGCCAACGTACTCGACGTTGCGGGCGTCCCACCCGGACTTGATCGGCTCCTCGTGGTCGCGGATGCTGTTGGCAGCACGCACGTGTGACACAAACTTGCCCGTGTGGCCCTTGTCCAGTTGCTCCTGCGCGTAGTCCGCAAACGCATCGACAAGCTTCTGGTTCTCCGGCACGAGCGCAGGCAGCGCGCGCGCCGACTCCAGCAGGCGTGTGCGCTTGTGCGGCGGCATATTCGCGTGCGCTTCCTTCTCCTTGTCCGCGTCTCCTTCGCCACCGTTCTCTGGGTGAGAGCGTTTGTTGCCGCCGGCAAAGCGCTTCTTCAGCACGACCATGGCCTCATCCTCCTTGCCCTGCGACTGCTTCAACGCGAACGACACCTCCTGCATGGCATCAAAGGGGTTCTGCATTGACACACCAAGAGATCAGACCTTGAGAAAGTACACCGAGAAAAGACAACAAGTGCAGACTGACGGCCGTACCTCTGGCAGACTGACGTGCTCCTTCTCACACCGCTCGAGGAACGAGTGGACCGTCTTGTGGCTCTGATCGTACTTCATCTTGGCGTCACTTGCTGCAGGCGCGGGCTCTGGGGCGGGTTCGGGCGTCTCCCGCGGCGGCGTCTGCTTGCGTGTTCGCGTCCGCGCTATGGTGGTCAACTGCTGCGCTTCTCCTGCGTGTGGAAAAACGGCGACTGAACCAGTGGTAGTTTTTTCTGGGGCGTGTCCATGGCGTCGGGGTTCAAGGGCGGAGCCGTAGACAACTGCCGGATCCAAGCGCCCGTATCCCGCGTCCCACAGAGCACGCGTGGCTACGTCGCAGATCTTTATCAGCTTCCTCGCTCGCTCTGTGTTTGTACGTATGGGGGCTGATGACTGAGTCGTCACTGCTCTCCTGGTCTCATATCGTGGAGGGAGGAAGGGCATGTCGCGTCAATGGCTCCCGACGACGAGTAACGTTGAAGTTGGCGTGAGGACCTCCTCGTAAGTACGCACTGAGTGGGATGTCGTTATTACTAAGTTCGCATCTCTCAGGCTCCGTTTCTGTTCCAGTGCCAGTGGTCGTGAGCCAATCAGCGCTCACAACAACCCATTCCTGAAGTTTTGATTGGTCCACCAACCGGTGCAGTGTTCTCGTCAGAACACCAATCACATCGCAGGATTGGTCGTTGCTGTTCTCTCATCGAGGTTTTATCCATTTTTCATTGAGGTTTATCCAGGCGGTTTGACACTTTTGGTCAACATCTCATCCTGTTGGAAACTTCCAATGGCAGGATGGGTAACAATGGCCGGCCCACGGAAGGGCCACGCCACGCTCGACGCACACGAAACCAAAGGCGCGCGGAGAACTCCATTGTGAACTACAGTAGCTGGCTGCCTGCCGCTGCGTTCTGCTTCTTCCTCTCCATCATCCTCGCCAGCACTTCGTTTCTGTTCTCTACGGAGCTCTCCGTTTCGCGCGGCTTCCCACAATTGCAATCGTCCAACAAACACCAAGGGATATGGCGAACGACCACCACGGCCTGCCGCTGCTGCAGCAGCCACGCAGCTCCACGTTGAACCAGCGGCGCGTGCTGGCGAATGACAACTACGGCTCCTCGCCTGCAGCGAACGCGCCTGCTGCTTTAACCAGCGGACGCTCGCTCGTGCAGCGCGTGGCGCCGGCGCTGGTGTGGGTCGCCATCGGATGCGGTGCGAGTATGCTCGTGCAGCAGCATTTCAACGCGCCTTCAAGCGTCGTGGACTTCACACATGGCGACGGTGTGCGCCACGCGGTGCAGCTGGATGCGGACGCGTTGGCTGTGTGCCCCAACACCACGGCGCTTCAAGAGAAGGCTGACGAACCGGAATTCAAGGATACGAACTGGTTCCTCGGTGGACGCGACCCCGAGCTGCAGCTCACCACGCTGCCGCCAGTCAAGTCGCTCGCGGATCTGCCTACCCACTGGGACTGGCGCGACTACAACGGCACGGGCTTGAGTCTGGTCACGAGCATCCAGAACCAAATGGTGCCCAAGCCGTGCGGCTCGTGCTGGGCGTTCGCTACGGCGAGTGCACTGTCCGACCGTATCCGCATCGCCAAGTTCAAGAAGACGGGCAAGCTCGGCCCGGAGATCCAGATCACACCGCAGGCTCTGCTGGACTGCGGCATGCGTTCATTCGGCTCATGCTCTGGTGGTGACCCACGCTACGCGCACAAGTGGATCTACGAGAACGGCATCGTCGACACGACGTGTAACCCGTACATCGCGGCGCACCCGTCGTGGATGGACTCGTCGAGATCGTGTGGCGACCACCAGTGTCGCCACTGCACGCTGGACGGCTCGTGCAAGACGTTCCCGAACCCGAAGAAGTACTACATCTCCGAGTATGGCACCATCAACGCCACCACAAGCCCGGAGTTCGAACTGGAAGTCATGAACGAGATCTACCACCGTGGTCCGATCGTCGTGAGCATGTACTCGCACTCGCAGGAGTATGTGGACCACGTCGGCGACTCCGTGCTACGTAACCCGACCAAGTTCCCAGGCACCACCCACGTCGTGAACCTCATCGGCTGGGGCACGGACGAGAACGGTGTCAAGTACTGGGTCGTGCGGAATTCGTACGGCACGAACTGGGGCGAGGAAGGATTCTTCAAGGCCGAGCGCGGCGTCAACACGTACAACCTGGAGCTCCACGGCGCCTGGGCGGTTCCGATCGCATAGAGTAGAGACATCTCGGTGACTGATTTAGTCACCGCTTTTATCAATGCATGTTGCATTCACCAACTCCCAATCGTCATGTGTTTCCATTGTGTAGCCATGTTGGGAGAAAGGGCGGCATGACATCAGACAATATCTGATGAAATCTCTGATACGTTGGACTCTGATTCCCTTCAGAGCTGCTTGACGTGTGGCTGAGCTCTTCGACAACCATGATGACGCGCATGTTCTCTGCGCGTGGATCGCTGCGTCCATGGGCGCAGCGCTCGTTCTCGGTACTCAGCGGTGTGTCGGAGGACCTTCTCATCAGGTACGCGCAGCTTGCTGCCTCCATTAAGCAGCTACAAAGAGTACATTTAACCTCTTCATTTGACGGATCTCCAGCACCAGTATCGGTCACCAGATCGGCGGAGACTCGCACAAGGCGCTGATCGACAGCCTGGTCAAGACCAACGTCGTCGCTGCGAACTCGCGCTTAGAGAGAGCACTTCGTGCTGTCGAACGCGGAGCGTTTGCGCCGCTGGAAGCGCGTGGGACGCCCATAGCGTACGAGAACCGTCCTCTGAAGATCGGAGTCGTGGCGACGATCTCAACGCCACAGCAACACGCCCAGGTGATGGGCATGCTAGAAGAGCACATGCAACCTGGCGCCAGTGCGCTGGATGTCGGCAGTGGTTCGGGGATCCTGGTGGCCGTGATGGCGCATCTGGTCGGCGCCACGGGCAGTGTCACTGGCGTGGACATTGTGCCTGAATTGATCGACTTCTCAAAGAAGAACCTCGCGGCAACGCTGGACGAGGAGCTCCTGTCTGTGACTCAGATTGTCAAGAGCTCCAGCAAGCAGGTGCTGGGTGATCTGCCCTCCGATGTGCTGTTTGACGCCATCCACGTGGGTGTCGCTGTGGAAACCAAGGCCGAAGCCGAACGTTTCCTCGACTTTCTCAAGCCAGGAGGTGGCTTGGTCGTGCCTCTCGGCCGTGGCAACGAGGAGCAGAAGCTGGTCAAGGTGCGCTATGGGGGCTTCCCTGGTGATTGCTGGGTGGATGATGCTGATAGATGTGCTTGTTGACTCAGATGACCAAGCATCTTGACGGCCAGGTCACCAAGGTGGACATCATGAGCGTGCTCTGCCAGCCCATTTTGGACGAAGTACCCGTGTTGGAAGTCAAGGAAACCCGTTCAGAACGAGCGACGCGCCTGGAGAACGAGCTGAAGCAGTGGCGAGAGCAGTTCGAAGCGCAGCACAAGCGCCGCCCAACGCGTGACGACATGATGAACGATGCGACCGCCAAGCAGTTGTTCGCAGATTTTGCTGCTCTCCGGAAATGAGATTTGGGTTGAGTTGTTAACTAGCTAGGCCTGGGAAAGCGCCGCTTTCGCAGCAGCCAAGTGTTCTTCGCCCTTGTTGATTTCGTTCTCGATATGCAGCCGTTGGGTCGTGCGTTCGTACTTGGCTGGGCTTGAGTTGGACACAAACTGAGCCAGTGGCGCGACCACAGTGTCGCCGTCCACGCCATTGAACCGGACGATGGACTGGCGCTTCTTCTCCGTGTTCACCACGCGGTGCTGGAATCAATCAATCAGATATTCAATCACTTCTTTCACTGCAGCGTTGCAAGCGTCCTCACCTCCGTGGCCACCAGCACGCCGTTGGTCCATCGCTCGAGGATATCGCCGACCATCACGAAGAGCCGATCGTCGGACACTGGCGCTTGCACCCACTCGCCTTGGCGGTTGCGCAAGTGGAGGCCTTCGCTGTTCTGGTGGATGATCGTGAAGCACTCAAAGTCCGTGTGCGACGCGATCCCAACGGTGGAGTTCCGGACAGGTGCGTCAGTCTCTGGGTACGTGAGCAGACGCATGAAGGCTTCAGCTCGCTCGCTCACGTGTTGCTATTGATCAGCACACAGCAACGTCAGCTTCGCTATCTGGAGCCTTATAAGGTGAGTCGTACAAGGAACGTATCGGCTGGCAAGCCGAGCATCTCTGCAAAGCTGCGGAAGAGCATGTGCGAGACAGCCGTGGTCTGGTCGTACAGTCCGTACACGTCGTGCTGGAAGCCGGGAATCTCTGCGGGCCACACATTCGGACCGAGGCTCGAGCCTGGCTCCACGAACGAGGACGAGAGCTCTCGTGCAAGGTCGAAGCCTTCCAGACTCGAGATCACGCCAGGTTGGTACTGCACACAAGCAAGAAAAACAGTCAGAGATTGGGCAGCAGCGAGTGCCTTGGTGATTCCAAAACTCACCGATGGCTCCTCGAACATGGGCGTCCAGCCTCGTGCATTGGGCGACTTCTTGACGTGGTACTGCTGTTTGATCTCATGCGGCAACGCGAGGAACTCATCCGAGCGCGTGTACGCCTATAGCCGCAGCAGCCGTGTCAGTATCAAATGCCTACACATCAATCGCATCATCAATGCCATGTTCCGGTGGTGGACAGGCACCTCCATGCGAATGCGCAATCCGGTGGAAGTTCAATTCTCACCTTGCTGATGAGCGAGTCCGGCAGCACGTCCTTGGTAGGGATCGTGAAGAAACCGGTGTCCAAACACGCGCGCTTCATCTCCTCCAAGATCTGCTGCTTGGTGGCAGGTGAGACGCCCTGCGCGCTGAGCAGCGGCGCCACATCCACCAACGGCACGGCGTCCTTCTCCATTTTTGCGGCCGTCATGACCGAGTAAAAGCGGCGCGACGCTAGCAGCGAGGACGGCGATTTCGAGCCCATGAGGCGGTGCATACGCAGAAGCATAATAGCAATGCAATGGTAGGATAGCTGCGGTGGTGTTGCTTGTGCAGAATGGCAAGGCGGGTTGTGACGTGCAATGCGCCGCAATTGGTGATAGCTTTGCGGATCCGCTCACAGAATGATGGTCACATAATCGTACTTAGTGGAAATTACCGTATATTTTTGTTTTGGATTAGCGTATATCCCTTGTTTGGATCTGAATTTCGGGACACATGAGCTCTTCGCATTCCGAGCCAAGCTCTCGGGTTGAATGGAAAAGAGCTCGTAGCTATTCGCTAGTGGCGTGACGAGATGTCGTACTTGAAGAACTCGACGCACTACAACAACTGGATCTTCACGAGCGAGGAGCTCTCGCGCATCGACCGACTGCGGCATGTGAAGGTGAAGAAGACGCTGCGTTTGGAGCGCGAGCAGATCGCGGCGGCGGCGGCCAATGGTAGCGTCGGCCTCAAGCCTGTGCGCAAGCCGCGGTCGTTTGCAGCGTTGTTACCGGCATCTACGACTGCTGCGCGCGATCTATTCGACTGGAACGATGAAGTTGAGATGGATCTGGAGAAAGAGGAAGAATTGGAGGAGAAAGAAGGGCTGAAAGTCACGCCGCTGATCGAGTATCTGTCCATCGAACAGGAAAAGCTCCTGCGCGAGTTCTACGAAGCCAAGGTCCAAGAGAGCTGCACGCAGCTCTTCCGTACGTCGGACAAAGTCAAGTGCAGCGCTGTGATGCTGTACAAACGCTTCTATCTGTCCAACTCGGTGATGGAGTTCCACCCAAAGTACATCGTGCCGACGGTCATTTACGTCGCCGGCAAGGTCGAGGAGCAGTATATTAACGTAGATACGATCGCGGAGCAGCTCCAAGTCGACCACAAGCACGTGATCGGCCACGAGATGGTGCTGCTGGAGGGCGTGCGGTTTCAGCTCATCATGTACCATCCGTTCCGTGCGCTGTTGGGGTTTGTGGATGATTTCCGCGGCTTCAGCAAGGCCCAGGGCCGCGATCTTCCCCTGGACGCACTGCAGAAGCTCCACGCGAACTCGTGCGTCGTCGTAAACGAGCTGCTTCTCACAGAGCTGCCGCTGTGTGCGTACCCTGCGTACCTGGCGCTTGGTGCGTTGTGCCAAGTCGCAGAAGATATGGAAAGCGACCCACAGAATGGCGTCGCCAAGAGCGCGGTCTACGAGTACATTAAGCGAAGCAAGTTTGCGCAGGACAAGGACCTCAGTGTCGTCCACGCGCAGCTAGACAGCTTGCTCACGAGATACAAGGCCTTCAAAGCGGACGTGGCGGTGCGGGAGCAGGACCCTGCGGTGTCAGAGAAGCACGGCAAGCAGATCAAGAAGCTGTACAAGAAGCTCAAGGCTTTTCATGTGGAAGAGAGCGACAGCAAGAAACACAAGGACAGCAAGGACTCGAAGAAGCGGAAGTCCGAGAAAGACGGAGACGACAAGAAGAAGGACAAGAAGAAAGCCAAGAAGGAGAAGAAGGACAAGAAGTGAGGAGATACTGGTGGCACTACTCAGCCACACGCAGCATTAAATACAGAGGGCTCTCTATTGGTCACACACACGCGCCTTGGAATCCTATTCCTCTTCTTCGTCACCTTCCTCATCTTCCTCTTCTTCCTCATCGCCGTCGTCTTCCTCCTCCTGCTGCTGCGCGGCCATCTTCTCTCCTGTTAGTATATCCACATAGTTAGTCAAACGCCAGGCCCCCAGAATTCACACACGCCTCATAATGAACGTACTCAGGATCTCTACGATCGCGTGCTGCGTGCGTCGCTCCAGCTTCTTCAGCATCGGCGCGATATCACGCTCAATGTCCCAGTTCGCGCGCTTGGGCGCCAAGTTCAGCACGTCCTCCTCCTCCTCTTCCTGCTCCTCGATCTGCGCGCGCTGCATTTGCTCGTCCACCGCCTTCATAAGCTCCTCGCCACCCTCCTCATTATCTTCCTCCTCTTCCTCCTCTTGCTCGTCGTCCTTCTTGTTTTCAGGCGCCGGCTTCTCGGTCTCCACTGGATCCTCTACATTCTCTCCTCGCTCCTGTCGCTCCTTGCGCTCCTTCGCCTCGCGCAGAAGCTTCAGGCGCTTGGCGCGCGGCATCTCTTCCTCATGTTCGCCCATGTTTCCTGCGTCGGTCTGTTGGTTGGGTTGCCGCACTCATGGTGCTGCCCCAAATCAAGCAACTCCACTCGTCCTACTTTAGGAACACTACTTTAGGGTATCCAGTTGAGGTGGTCCACATGAGAGCGACGTTTCCACAAGTGATGTCGATGAAGATGAAGATTGAGCTGCTCCATGGAAAGCTCATTCGATGTCTCGCTTTGTGAGGAATCTTCCAGTGTGGGGGTCGCTTAGGAACCAACTACTGCGTAGTAGCACAGACACGTATCCACCTCCCATGCAACCACATCCCAAGCGAGACGAAAACTCCACGCGCCAACGCATACCGTAGCGAATGGGGTGTTACATTATGACTCACACAACGCCGACAGAAGACACAGAAACGACACACACACACGCCTGCTTGGTCCAGCCAGCCACTACCTCATGGACAACGGACAATGGGGAGAGCTTCCGCCTTGACAAGTTGACTCGCTCCGTGCACTCCCCGAGGGACAGTCCCCCTCCCGTACCGGTACCCTCGAGCCAGTGTCGCCCACAGTCATCTTCGCTTCGCTCCGCGACAAAGACAAGCAGCATCGACGTCGACATGCACAGCCAACGGATAGAAGGTCCGCTCGTTCCGGCTCCAAGGGTCCAGTCGACAGCCACGTGCTTCCTCTCGCTCTCTCTCTCTCTCTCTTGCTGGCGTCCGTCCTGCGTGTGCGTTGCGTGCTTCCCTTCAAACCGTCATGGGGGGCGTGGCGAGTCGCCTTCCTCCACCGCCCTTTTTCTTCTCGATACACAATCCATGATGCAAACTGAATGGCGCGGCGACTCGTCATCGTGCTGTGCGTAGTACTAGTAGTAGTACACGGGGTAAGACCGAACTCACGCCACTTGACTACGAAGTCCACTATATGACACAAGACAGCCAAAATAAATCAATCTCTCTCTCTCTACATTTCCTCGTCCGCTTCCCTCGACGAAAGAGGCCGAAGGAAGCCGCGCCGGAGGCAAAACACACAGCAAACCTACCATGACAAGATGCCGAAAGTTGATGCCATTGACTGCCAGCCTCCCAAGCAACTTCTTCTTCTTCTTGTCCTCCTCCTCGTTCTCCTCGTTCTCCTTCTTCCTCTCCTTCTCCTTCTCGGTCTTCCTCTTCCTTCCCATGTCTCGCTGCAGATCTCTGGTCGTGGCGTCCGGACCCGGGACACCCTCAGCACAGAGCTCACCAAGGCTTAGTGGGTGTGTTCCGCCTGGCGCAGGTGGGCCGAGCACAAGCCCTTGCGACGACACGGCTTGATGCAGTTGTCCACAGCACAGCGCTTGCCACCGCCGTGGGTCGCACACAGGCCACCGCCACGGTCGTTGCGCATGCAGCCGGGCACTTCACAGAGGCGTGAGCCGCCGTGGAGCGCACAGTAGTCACCGCGCTGGGTGCCCTTGGTGCAGCCGTCGAACATGCAGCGCTTGCCACCGCCGTGAGAGCGGCAGTAGCCGCCACCCTGCGAGCTGCGCATGCAGCCGTCGATCTGGCAACGTGGACCACCACCGTGGGCCTTGCACAGGAAGTTCGACTGGGCCGCCTTGTCACAACCTTCAAAGCTGCAACGCTTGCCACCGCCGTGGCGGATGCACAAGTTGCCGCCCTGGCTGCTCTTGTCACAGCCGTCAATGGCGCAGCGGCGACCGCCACCGTGCGAGATGCACAGGCCGTTGGAGCGCGAGCGCTTGTAGCAGCCTTCCGAGCGGCACAGGCGACGGCTCTTGATCTCGGGCACACCGTTCTTGGTCTTGACATAGTCTCCCATGGACGACGAGGGCGAGGTCATCTTGAGCTCGTCGTCAGTGAAGTCCTCCTCGAGCGACTCCATCAACGATTCAATCGGCGTGTTCGCCAACATGTTCAGGTTCAGAATGCCGTCGTCTGATTCCACAGCGAGCGCCTTCTTCTCGGTCTTGTCTTCCGGCGTGTCCACCAGGAAGCTGTACAGGATCGACATCTCGGTGCCGTCAAAGCCGTCATCCAAGTTGATCAGATCCTCCTTGTCCTTCTCCATTGTCTCGAGGTCGTCCGGCATCGAGAAGTCGAGTAGCTCTTCCAGCTCAGCAGCTTCAAAGTCGTTCGTCTCCTGGACAGCAGCAGTGGGCATCGGGGCCGCGGCAGGCTTGGTCTCTTCCATGAACGCCTGCTCGTCCACGAACTCGGTCGGCGCGGCCATCCACGGCATCGATGGAAGGTTCTTCGGGAACGACACAAACGGCAGCGCTGGCGGCGGGCCGGCCATGGATATCATGCCCATGTCGCCAAAGGCGTTCATTGGCACGGTCATCATGCTGGCGTCGGCCCACGGCACGGCGCCCGTGCGCAGGTTCTTGGTGGTCTTGGCCACATTCGAGAGGTGGTTCTTGGTTCCGGAGGGTTGGTACCCAGCGAACAGCGCGGCTGCAGCAGGGCCCATGCCCCCCAGAGAATCACGCGATTCAATGGGTCGGCACATAGCGACGTGGGCGTATGGGGGGGGTAGATAGCTGGTCGTGGCCACTAGCGACGACTCGTTTCGACTCGGTTTCTCGTTTTCTCACACTGAGCTCTCGGCGCTGGGACGCAAAGACGCAGCGAGCCCCCAACAAAACGTTGGAAAAAGTTGGAAAGCTCCCGCTCGCACTCGCCGACGACGACCAAAGCTGAGCTGATGAGAGAAAGGGGAAGGGCACAGACCGAAAAAAGCGTCAGAGAAGAGACTGGTCATCGATCGAACAACCTCAAGGGGTAGGCTTCATAACACAGTTAAGTTAGATTGGTGGAAATAGGTTTGAGTGAAGAAAGGAGGTAGTTTGATTGGATACAAGTGACTGAAGCCTTGTATTTGGAGCTGTTGATTTGGCCACCACTCGCCGCGGACGGCAATCGCAGGACTCAATGTGGGACGGGGCTTCATAAAAACGGAGCCAATACGCGAGCTCGCCTATCCCTTATGTGATCGCAAGCTGAAAGACCGGGAGTCTCCCCGTCTTCCCCGGGGGAGATGCTGTTGGACGAAAACACTTCAAGCGAAAAGCCAGGATTTTGTTTTGCCGACAACATCCGCAAAAATTGGGGCGATCGGGGGTGAATTGTTGGCGACCCCGACTCCCTCCTTCGCGGCCGTTGATGTCTGGACTTCTCCGCGGGTCTGAGTTCCCAGGATTTCGAGAAGGAACAGCGCTGGAAGTGTCGTACAGAACTGTACCGGGACCGCTGACATTGTCGCTCACTGCTCGGTACGCACCGGTACATTATCTGTGGGACTTCATCTTGTCGCTTCAGCACCATCGCATCAGTGGTTGCCACATGCGTGAGCCCCTGCTGACTCGGCATCATGCACACTCCTCGATTCTCCTTGCAGGCTGCTGCAATACTGTATTGCCAATACTGCATCATTGGCAGCCCCGCTGCTGGTTGACCAACCAGCTCAACGACGGCCACCGCAGAGCATTGGGGAAAACACTGTTCCGCAACTCATGCTCTCGATTGAGACGGCCGATGTGATTGATGTTTGGGGG